>OY811975.1:7766111-7802856 GCA_963681505.1 Eunapius fragilis | reverse complement strand
ATCATGCTGGAATGCATATTCTTCCTGTCAGTGCAGAGTACTAATAGGCAAGTATTGGACTGGGGGGTCAACAAGATTGCAAAATGGTCACTGCTCTTCCCTTGCAGGGCTAAAGGGTTGGGGAGAAGGTTGGCGTAAGTAGGAAAACGGGTGTGTGCGTATGTGCGCGGACATCTGGGAGAAGGTAAAAGAATGGTGGTGTGTATAGTGCAGAATGGACTCTCTTTTAGGTCCTACATGTATGCATATTCACAACACATCAGCATGTCAGCATTGTACATGCTAACTAACATAACCTCATTCTATTTATTATATGTTCCAACCCCCTCCTACGCTCACAAGGGCTTAGTCCCACCCCCTCCTCCCCTATGAAAGGCAGAGAGTGCCTCACACGTCGTCTCCTGCACTAAGCCCGTCAGAGGGGAGGAGGGGATTGGGACATACACCAGTGCTTAGAGATGGAACTCACCAGAACACAGCAGGTGTCAGTAGAATATTTGGGTGGTCACAATAAGCCTCTCTTCATCACCTGGATACCACTACTTTGTAATAAGAAATAGAGACCTCAGCACACATACATGTACAGTAGCGGCTCGCACATTGCGAAAAGTAACAGCTCGCACATTGCGAAAATAAGCCCTATTCATTGTGATGTTAGTGTTCTTTGCGTGACCCAATCGATCGCTGCAACCCACCGCTAATGAAATTCACGCGGCCCAGGAATCTCATTAGACGGTAGTGCACCCACCTGTTGATCATCCCAGAAAAATTATTTTATAATTAACCCTTTAGCTGAGGAGAAAACACCTGAACGAAATGGCTTTACCGTTTTTTTTATGTCCACAATGACTAAGGCAGCTTGCGTATTTCTCCAGCAGCTATGCATGTAATACCCTGACAACAAAAGTGGCATAAATATGCAGCAGCAACCCATACATGTAAACCACCTACATATTAAAAGTATGTACATTGAGTAGATACACACATGTACGTATGCATGTACATCTTGAATGTGATATGGCCTGTGTGCAAATTAAAAGTGAAGGGATAACAGCTAAATAAAACAATAACTGCATCTTACCATACGATCATATTGTACAAATACTTATATCCCAAGCTGAGTGAATTATAATGCATACACACATTGCGCCTGAATTGTGCTGTAGAGAACTTAGTGCATAAGTTGGGTTATCTAAGTGAAGCAATCCCACCGGGCCACACGAATCATTTTACTACGATGAGCACTGGCTATGAGTCAAAAGGTCATATGCACCTGAAGGGACAAAGCAACAACAAAAACCGGCGGCGAAGTTTCATTGACCACTTACCCTTGTTGTGCCTATAGTCCCCGTTCGTAAACCCGTGCTGCAATGACCAATCAGCGCTCATTCACTCGTGTCCTTTGTATATAGTATACGGGTAAAACACCCTATCTACATGTGGTACTCCAGACAGGCCCTACTATTAGTAACTTTCTTTTTCAACATACATCCTAAATGATGCATGCCCACGATAATAAATCGCATCATGCACGTGCTTTATGTGATCTTATGGTAAGATGCAGTTTTAATCCCTTCACTTTTGCACACAGGCCATATCACGTGCACAAGATGCACATGCATGCGTACATGTGTGTATCTACTCAATGTACATGCTAATAATATGCATGTAGGTGGTTTACATGTATGGGTTGCTGCAGCATATTTATGCCACTTTTGTTGTCAGGGTGTTACATGCATAGCTGCTGGAGAAATATGCAAGCTGCCCTAGTCATCGTGGACATAGAATATACAAGAAGAAAAACGGTAAAGCCATTCCGTTCAGGTGTTTTCTCCTCAGCTAAAGGGTTAAAGACATACTATAATTTCTGGGATGATCAACAGGTGGGTGGTTTACATAAACATAAACTACCGTCTAATGAGATTCCTGGTCCGCGTGAATTTCATTAGCGGTGGGTTGTAGCGATCGATTGGGTCACGCAAAGAACACTAACCCTGGCCTAGCACCACAATGAATAGGGCTTATTTTCGCAATGTGCGAGCTGTTACTTTTCGCAATGTGCGAGCCGCTACTGTATCCTCAATCAGATAAAGGCAGCTGCAACAGACAAATACATGACCACATATGTACATAGCTTGGGATATGAATATAATATTAACAAAACAGAAGCTCAAAAAACATTTTAAAAAGTACATACAACTCAGGGCTGGATCTGCCTTGACCCTTTGCACTATTGCAATGTTTACCACACCCACAAAATGGGTGTGGTGTACTTCCCAGGTGTGTGAGGGGTTAAGTAACATAGCTGACAAAAAAAGCCCTGTGGGTGTGGTGTACTTTCGACGAGTGTGAGGGGTTAAGTTACAAAGGCAACAAAAAAAGCCCTGTGGGTGTCGTGTACTTTCAAGGATGTGAGGGGTTAATAAACACAGCTAACAACTCACACACTCCTCACCACACCCACAGGGCTCTTTTTGTCCGCTGTGTTCATTAACTCCTCCCACTCCTCACAGGGCTCTTTTTGTCAGCTATGCTACTTAACCCCTCCCACTCCTGGAAAGTTCACCACGCCCACAGGACTCTTTTTGTCAGCTATGCTACTTAACCCCTCCCACTACTGGAATGCACACCATACACACAGGGCACTTTTTAGTCGGTTATGTTCCTTAACCCCTCACACTACAAACAAACAACATCCAGACAACACAACTGACTAGCACCAAGAGATATTTAACCCATTCTTGCCCAGGGTACTGGCCACACCCAGGCAACTGGACAGCCAACCTTACACAGAGCACAGACCACACAAACAACACGGCAAGAGATATTTAACCCATTCTTGCCCAGGGTACTGGCCACACTCAGGCAACTCAACTAACCCAATCTTGCCCAGGGTACTAGTACAGACAACACCCAGACGACACAACTGACTAGCGGTTAGATATATTTAACCCATTCTTGCCCTGCGTACAGACCAACCCAACCGGTTAATCAGCATCAGCTAAAGTGATTCTTCCTAATGTGCACCCCAGGAAAAAGAGCTGGGAGTATGTGGGAATGTGTGTGTGTGTGTGTGTGTGTGTGTGTGTGTGTGTGTGTGTGTGTGTGTGTGTGTGTGTGTGTGTGTGTGTGTGTGTGTGTGTGTGTGTGTGTGTGTGTGTGTGTGTGTGTGTGTGTGTGTGTGTGTGTGTGTGTGTGTGTGTGTGTGTGTGTGTGTGTGTGTGTGTGTGTGTGTGTGTGTGTGTGTGTGCGCGCGCGCGTGGTGTGTCATTACGCATAATGGGATGAAGTATCAAGATGTAGGAACGTAGCGTTAACTTACGCGGTCGTAGAAAACAGGTAGATACACGCCGAGCGCACGTTCGTCTATTCACGCCGATGAAAGAAATATTCAAAAACGTATTGAACCTAGGGCACTTTACGAGCATTTAGAAAACGACACGCTCCTCCCACTCACACACGCACCAGCACTTACAATAAGGGCGCGCCCACATTTGACGTTATTATTTATTATTGACCTCTAAAGAAAAATGACATTACAAGTATGAGTAGTCCCAGCATCAAACTGAACTTTGTCTATTGACTATATAGGAATGTTCAATCCCTTTGCAACCATTCGATCAATTTAACAGAGAGTAGTGTCAGCAGCACATGATAGTCAGCATCTTATCTGATGTATACATGCCATGCAGGTTCAAACATGTATATTACTACATATCATATCATATCATTTGCACTAATACAGCTCGGCAATATTATCGCTTGCGCTAATGTATTTGTTATGATGACCCACCCCCTCACCTTGTGACATAGGTGAACATCAAGTTGCTTAATAACGTTAACGTTACTAGTTACTGGTGGTAGTCATCATCATCATCATCATCATCATCATCATCATCATCATCATCATCATCATCATCATCATCATCATCATCATCATCATCATCATCATCATCATCATCATCATCATCATCATCATCATCATCATCATCATCATCATCATCATCATCATCATCATCATCATCATCATCATCATCATCATCATCATCATCATCATCATCATCATCATCATCATCATCATCATCATCATCATCATCATCATCATCATCATCATCATCATCATCATCATCATCATCATCATCATCATCATCATCATCATCATCATCATCATCATCATCATCATCATCATCATCATCATCATCATCATCATCATCATCATCATCATCATCATCATCATCATCATCATCATCATCATCATCATCATCATCATCATCATCATCATCATCATCATCATCATCATCATCATCATCATCATCATCATCATCATCATCATCATCATCATCATCATCATCATCATCATCATCATCATCATCATCATCATCATCATCATCATCATCATCATCATCATCATCATCATCATCATCATCATCATCATCATCATCATCATCATCATCATCATCATCATCATCATCATCATCATCATCATCATCATCATCATCATCATCATCATCATCATCATCATCATCATCATCATCATCATCATCATCATCATCATCATCATCATCATCATCATCATCATCATCATCATCATCATCATCATCATCATCATCATCATCATCATCATCATCATCATCATCATCATCATCATCATCATCATCATCATCATCATCATCATCATCATCATCATCATCATCATCATCATCATCATCATCATCATCATCATCATCATCATCATCATCATCATCATCATCATCATCATCATCATCATCATCATCATCATCATCATCATCATCATCATCATCATCATCATCATCATCATCATCATCATCATCATCATCATCATCATCATCATCATCATCATCATCATCATCATCATCATCATCATCATCATCATCATCATCATCATCATCATCATCATCATCATCATCATCATCATCATCATCATCATCATCATCATCATCATCATCATCATCATCATCATCATCATCATCATCATCATCATCATCATCATCATCATCATCATCATCATCATCATCATCATCATCATCATCATCATCATCATCATCATCATCATCATCATCATCATCATCATCATCATCATCATCATCATCATCATCATCATCATCATCATCATCATCATCATCATCATCATCATCATCATCATCATCATCATCATCATCATCATCATCATCATCATCATCATCATCATCATCATCATCATCATCATCATCATCATCATCATCATCATCATCATCATCATCATCATCATCATCATCATCATCATCATCATCATCATCATCATCATCATCATCATCATCATCATCATCATCATCATCATCATCATCATCATCATCATCATCATCATCATCATCATCATCATCATCATCATCATCATCATCATCATCATCATCATCATCATCATCATCATCATCATCATCATCATCATCATCATCATCATCATCATCATCATCATCATCATCATCATCATCATCATCATCATCATCATCATCATCATCATCATCATCATCATCATCATCATCATCATCATCATCATCATCATCATCATCATCATCATCATCATCATCATCATCATCATCATCATCATCATCATCATCATCATCATCATCATCATCACCATCACCATCATCATCATCATCATCATCATCACCATCACCACCACCACCATCACCACCACCATCATCACCATCACCACCACCACCACCACCACCACCACCACCACCACCACCACCACCACCACCACCACCACCACCACCACCACCACCACCACCACCACCACCACCACCACCACCACCACCACCACCACCACCACCACCACCACCACCACCACCACCACCACCACCACCACCACCACCACCACCACCACCACCACCACCACCACCACCACCACCACCACCACCACCACCACCACCACCACCACCACCACCACCACCACCACCACCACCACCACCACCACCACCACCACCACCACCACCACCACCACCACCACCACCACCACCACCACCACCACCACCACCACCACCACCACCACCACCACCACCACCACCACCACCACCACCACCACCACCACCACCACCACCACCACCACCACCACCACCACCACCACCACCACCACCACCACCACCACCACCACCACCACCACCACCACCACCACCACCACCACCACCACCACCACCACCACCACCACCACCACCACCACCACCACCACCACCACCACCACCACCACCACCACCACCACCACCACCACCACCACCACCACCACCACCACCACCACCACCACCACCACCACCACCACCACCACCACCACCACCACCACCACCACCACCACCACCACCACCACCACCACCACCACCACCACCACCACCACCACCACCACCACCACCACCACCACCACCACCACCACCACCACCACCACCACCACCACCACCACCACCACCACCACCACCACCACCACCACCACCACCACCACCACCACCACCACCACCACCACCACCACCACCACCACCACCACCACCACCACCACCACCACCACCACCACCACCACCACCACCACCACCACCACCACCACCACCACCACCACCACCACCACCACCACCACCACCACCACCACCACCACCACCACCACCACCACCACCACCACCACCACCACCACCACCACCACCACCACCACCACCACCACCACCACCACCACCACCACCACCACCACCACCACCACCACCACCACCACCACCACCACCACCACCACCACCACCACCACCACCACCACCACCACCACCACCACCACCACCACCACCACCACCACCACCACCACCACCACCACCACCACCACCACCACCACCACCACCACCACCACCACCACCACCACCACCACCACCACCACCACCACCACCACCACCACCACCACCACCACCACCACCACCACCACCACCACCACCACCACCACCACCACCACCACCACCACCACCACCACCACCACCACCACCACCACCACCACCACCACCACCACCACCACCACCACCACCACCACCACCACCACCACCACCACCACCACCACCACCACCACCACCACCACCACCACCACCACCACCACCACCACCACCACCACCACCACCACCACCACCACCACCACCACCACCACCACCACCACCACCACCACCACCACCACCACCACCACCACCACCACCACCACCACCACCACCACCACCACCACCACCACCACCACCACCACCACCACCACCACCACCACCACCACCACCACCACCACCACCACCACCACCACCACCACCACCACCACCACCACCACCACCACCACCACCACCACCACCACCACCACCACCACCACCACCACCACCACCACCACCACCACCACCACCACCACCACCACCACCACCACCACCACCACCACCACCACCACCACCACCACCACCACCACCACCACCACCACCACCACCACCACCACCACCACCACCACCACCACCACCACCACCACCACCACCACCACCACCACCACCACCACCACCACCACCACCACCACCACCACCACCACCACCACCACCACCACCACCACCACCACCACCACCACCACCACCACCACCACCACCACCACCACCACCACCACCACCACCACCACCACCACCACCACCACCACCACCACCACCACCACCACCACCACCACCACCACCACCACCACCACCACCACCACCACCACCACCACCACCACCACCACCACCACCACCACCACCACCACCACCACCACCACCACCACCACCACCACCACCACCACCACCACCACCACCACCACCACCACCACCACCACCACCACCACCACCACCACCACCACCACCACCACCACCACCACCACCACCACCACCACCACCACCACCACCACCACCACCACCACCACCACCACCACCACCACCACCACCACCACCACCACCACCACCACCACCACCACCACCACCACCACCACCACCACCACCACCACCACCACCACCACCACCACCACCACCACCACCACCACCACCACCACCACCACCACCACCACCACCACCACCACCACCACCACCACCACCACCACCACCACCACCACCACCACCACCACCACCACCACCACCACCACCACCACCACCACCACCACCACCACCACCACCACCACCACCACCACCACCACCACCACCACCACCACCACCACCACCACCACCACCACCACCACCACCACCACCACCACCACCACCACCACCACCACCACCACCACCACCACCACCACCACCACCACCACCACCACCACCACCACCACCACCACCACCACCACCACCACCACCACCACCACCACCACCACCACCACCACCACCACCACCACCACCACCACCACCACCACCACCACCACCACCACCACCACCACCACCACCACCACCACCACCACCACCACCACCACCACCACCACCACCACCACCACCACCACCACCACCACCACCACCACCACCACCACCACCACCACCACCACCACCACCACCACCACCACCACCACCACCACCACCACCACCACCACCACCACCACCACCACCACCACCACCACCACCACCACCACCACCACCACCACCACCACCACCACCACCACCACCACCACCACCACCACCACCACCACCACCACCACCACCACCACCACCACCACCACCACCACCACCACCACCACCACCACCACCACCACCACCACCACCACCACCACCACCACCACCACCACCACCACCACCACCACCACCACCACCACCACCACCACCACCACCACCACCACCACCACCACCACCACCACCACCACCACCACCACCACCACCACCACCACCACCACCACCACCACCACCACCACCACCACCACCACCACCACCACCACCACCACCACCACCACCACCACCACCACCACCACCACCACCACCACCACCACCACCACCACCACCACCACCACCACCACCACCACCACCACCACCACCACCACCACCACCACCACCACCACCACCACCACCACCACCACCACCACCACCACCACCACCACCACCACCACCACCACCACCACCACCACCACCACCACCACCACCACCACCACCACCACCACCACCACCACCACCACCACCACCACCACCACCACCACCACCACCACCACCACCACCACCACCACCACCACCACCACCACCACCACCACCACCACCACCACCACCACCACCACCACCACCACCACCCCCATCATCACACACACACATACACAGACACACAGCAACAGGCAATCCCAAGTTGGTCCAGTACAGTGGGGAAGTACCAATTGTTCTGGGGTCAGAAGTAATTACATAAGTGTCAGGTAGCATTTCCCCCCCCATATATATTGCCATGCTCCTAAAATAATATTGGAGTGTTCTATCCAGGGTTAGGGAAAATCTTTTGTCCATTGGAGTCAGGTAATAGCAATTTTAGGTTGCCCAATGGCATGCACCGCCCTCCCCCCCCCCCCCCCCCCCCCCCTCGCTACCACATCCCTGAGTAGGTGGAACCATTCATTGCCCATGATTAAAAATAAAAATAGATTTTCAGTAACACATGTACAGGTGCCCCACCTCCTACTGCCAACACCAGATATAGGTTGGAGTGTAGTTAATTCTTAGTGGTAGTTGTACCACAACCCCTAAGGCTGTTCTGATATGAATTGCCACAGAGTCACTGAAAAGATCTGCCTGTGTAACCTAGCTCATGCCTCTACGGCACTGTAATTTGTCAGTAGGTGTGCCTTTTTAAGATATCAATAACAACTTTAATCAATAACCATACAAATGTATAAATAAGTGTGTTAACGAATGGAGGTACAGTTTCACAATGAAAACGTTCCTATAATGACAGTTGCACAGGATTTCTCATTTCCTCATTGCCATAGTGGACGATAATCTGTTGAATGAGAAGAGGAGGGTGAATGAAATGGCCCAACATATAACATATGGCACATTGTCAATGGGTTGGCAGGGCAAGATGTCACACACACACAGACACACACACACAGACACACAGACACACACACACACACACACACACACACACACACACACACACACAACCCCAAGTAGGTCCAATACAAACCAATGTGTCAATGTCAAGCTGGAGTGATTCTGGGGGACATGCACACATCAGTATGTCTGCATTGCCACCATACCCCTGGGCTTACAAGAGTACAGGGAATAATGTTATACATCAGATGTATGTAAAGGTGAGGCATGAGGACAAACTCATGGGCATGTCTTTAGCGGGGAGGGGGAGGGGGAGAAAGAAAGATCTCTGACTTCAACTTCAGATGTGGATAATACTCCCTATGCAGCAGTGATAAAACTTGTCACAGATGTTAACGTGCAAGGGTTTGGGTAATAAACTAGTTCCTTCTCCCTCTTCCCCCTCCACTTATAAAGGTGAGGGGCCAATGTCCCCTTCTGACAAATGTGTTGGGTCCCCTGTGCTGCCTACACCACTACACATCATGTATCCTGAGGTAACAACCAGGGGACCTGGGTGCTGTTTTGGTCAACCCAGTTTGGCTGCTATCATTGGTCATGCATGTGCAGCAGGTGTAAGTAGGATTGTTTGGGTGGGTGGGCCAGTACATAAGGTAACAGGCAAGCAAGCAACACACACACACACACTCACACACACACACACACACCCACCCACACAAGCATGCGCACACACACACAAGCACACACAGCGTGTAGATGTGGAGCCCTCATTACAAATGCAAGATGCAAATTTATGAAAGGTACTTATAAACTACATTACTATTTTACAAAGTAGAGTAGCTGTCAAGGGTGAACTCCCAGGCAGCTGCTAACATGACCTCCTTCTTATTCATTACCCTTATCACATATATGCTTTGGAAGGCTTACTGACTCTACACTTCCCAACCCCTTCTGTATTTTGTACCTCTATATGTCCCAACCCCCTCCTCTCCAGAAACAATAAGCTTCTCTAGCAAGCTGGGAGATACCATATCCCTGTACATGGAAATAGACAAATCCACAATCAGATAAAGGTACATATACATATAGGCAGCTGGAACAGACAAATACACAACCACATATGTACATAGGCTCCCGATATGAACAAACACTCAAAAAGTAAAGGGCTCATTTTGCTAGGTCTGGCTTGACCCTTTGCACTATTATAATTGGAACACAGCTGACAAAAAAGAACCCTGTGGGTGTGGTGAGGAGTGTGTGAGGAGTGTGTGAATTTTCGGCTATGTTCCTTAACCCCTCAACTCCTGGAAAATACACCACACCCACAGGGGTCCCTTTTTGTAGGCTACGCAACTTAAACCCTCACACTCCAGGAAAGTACTCCACACTCACAGGGGTATTTTAAGTCGGCTATGTTACTTAACCCCTCACACCTTATGGTGAACTTTCTGGTTATAGAACGGACTAAAAAGAGCCCTGTGGGTGTGGTGAATTTTCCAGGATTGTGAGGGGTTACGTGTAACATAGCCGATAAAAAAGAGCCCTGAGGGTCCGGGGAACCTCTCCTACACTAAGCCCTTCAAAGGGGAGGAGGGGATTGGGACATACACATACACTGTGCTTAAAGATGGAACTCACAACCAGAGAACCTTGTTACCAGCCATCCACCATCCTGAAGAGAGCACAGGTTCAGTATGATATTTGGGTGGTTAAAAATAAAAGTACACAAGTAAATAAAAACATTCTCTACGAGAAAGTTGGTGGGATATAGGATTTGATTATGACATTGGTGGTGTAAAAAGCAAGGAAACAAGGTCTTATCAGAAGGGAAAATGTCATAGTCCTATATTTAGCACATTTCTAGGGCATGTGTTGTTTGTGTGCTAAATATAGGACTATGACATTTTCCCTTCTGATAAGACCTTGTTTCCTTGCTTTTTACACCACCAATGTCATAATCAAATCCTATATCCCACCAACTTTCTCGTAGAGAATGTTTTTATTTACTTGTTTTCTTAAATTTTTTTCATATATTATATAAAAGCGAGTCCTCCAGCCGATTCTGAAGCTATTGGTGAAATTTTCATCGCTTAGAAATGTTCCTGTCCTGAGTTATGCGTTGCCAAGAAGAAGGAGAAGGAGAAGAAGAAGAATAAGAAGACAACCCGCCCCTTGTTCCGAGACTGGGTACGAGGACGGGCAGTACACTCTTGTTCTCAACAACCACGCGGTTCAGCGACATGAAACAAAAACGAAACTACTCATTTTTGACTTCTAGATCGATTGCTAAAACAAGCTACACGATCCGATCGTCGGGAGTGTTGTTACAGACGGGTCGCGTTTTTTTAATGACATTCATAGTCGGGGTCAAATCCTATATGGAAGTTTCTAACGAAACTTCCGATGTATCCACAATCAGATAAAGGCAGCTGGAACAGACAAATACATGACCACATATGTACATACGTACATAGGCTTTGGATATGAACAAAGCACCCCATAGCTGGGAGAGCATATGTGTGTGAGTGCGTGTGTGTGTGTGTGTGCTGTGTACAAACCACACCCAGGTATTAAAATGACCAGCGGCCCTTTCTGGGGTACAGGCCACACCCAGACATTAAAACGACTAGAGAATCATTCTTGCCCAGACCAACTGCCTAGCATGCAGCTTGAGAGATTTAAACATTAACCCATTCTTGCCTAGGTAAAAGGCCACACCCACATGACACAACTGACTAGCAGCTAGAGATATTTAACCCATTCTTGCTCAGGGTACAGATCAACCCAACAGGTTTCAGCTAAAAAGATTTATATCTGAACCTGCGGCAGCAGGTTCAATATAGGATTGATTGAGGGTTGATGAATGTCATTAATAAAACTTCACTAGCGTCTGGAGGGACAACGGAGAAACGGATCGCTTATCTCTTTATCGCGGCGGAATGGGAGCACAACGATCTACAGTTCTACGTTTGTTCCGTGTCATAAAACGGTGTGGTTATAGAGAAACAAACAATTTCCTGTTTCTCGTGCCCAGTCCTAAAATAATTCTCCATCGTCGTCGTCGTCGTCGTCGTCGTCGTCTTCTTCTTCTTCTTAGGAAGGTATAACTCGAGCTAGGAACGGTTTTGGAGGACGGGAATAGTACCAATCGCTTCGAAATTTACCGGCACGTTATCCTTACATGTCATATAGACATACATATATCAAGTTCTATTTATTAATAATTTTAGGCAGTTATAAATACTCTAACCTGCACTAAATTTATTTGGTGTTCCATATTCGTTTTGGCTAATAGTGAAGTTCTTTTTCTAAAAATGCAAAAGAAGATATACGAGAACAAAGCTAAAGCCCGAGCGCTCTACAAGGCCCCCCCCCCCAAAAAAGAAGTCCTCTGTACGCGACAACTGCAAGGCCGATCCCGAAAAGAAGAAGGCCTCTGTACGCGACAGCTACAAGGCCGATCCCGAAATGAATAAGGCCTCTGTACGCGACAGCTACAAGGCCGATATTGAATCTAAGCGATCTGCTAAAAGGTGGCGATACGAAGAGGACCCCAAGGAGAACCGTGCTGCTCAAAGGCGGCGATATGAAGAACCTCGAGGAGAACCGTGCTGCTAAAACTAAAGGCGGCGATATGAAGAGGACCTCGAGGGAAATCGCGCTGCTAAAAGGGAGAAATATCAGCTACCATTAAAGCATCTGAAAGGAGTCGGTATTGGAATGATCCCGCTGTCCGATTGGCTAAATGTGCTGCCGAGAGGACGCGGTACCGCAGGGGTCACAGAACTACCACTACCACTACCACTCAAAGGTATGTTATGACATGTTGTATTAACATTTAAAAGTTGTGCATGCAACATTTGTACAGCATAGTCGGGCGGCCCTACTACCGCGTTTCGTCGGGTTTGCCACCCTACTACCTGTAGGTAGTAGGCCCGCCCGACTATGTACACCACGGATCTGCACAAAACCATTCACTTCACATGCATGGTGACTCAACTGTGTGTACAGTAGTGTCTATTGTTTTAATCTGATAAAGCTTCCTTATCTGAAGACTTCCTCGTCTAGCCATGTACTGTGAATGTTGCAACTGTATGAATATAGTTACAGTTGCAAGGGCTGAGAACTAAATAGCTGCAACTATATCCTTTCCCCATATAGCTACTCCTTGCATGAACCCAAATCTCATGCACCAATGGAGTATAATGGTGGTCTTGAAAAAGCTATTCCTAGGGGTAGTGATCTGCCTGTGTAGCAGTAAGTAAGATAAGCCACCATAAGGTACTTCTAGCAGCACACTCACATTTATGTAGTGAAATAAAAAAGACCTTCTGCCCACACTCATAAAGCTGCAGACCCTGTCCACAGATATTACCTCACCTGAGAACATATCCTTATCGATCGATCTACATGCTGCCATGTAGTTCACTTCCTTAGTTCCCACACTACCCATCTATACAACTTAATGTAGGCTACACCTCCATGTTTAGATGAGACCATTTTTACTGGATCATCAAATTTGACCAATAGAATTTTAGCACAACTGACACGTATACACCCCTTCCCTCCCTGATGGAATTGGACTCACAGTCTGCACACGTGTTAAGGCTTTGCAGGTATAAAAGCCACTCATCCGCTGAATAGTGCACTTAGCAAAAAGAGGTAAAAATTTAATAATACTCTATGTGGATGTGTAAAGGCTTTGCACTTTGCTTTAAAAAATAAAGAAGTAAAAATTTAATCATACTCTCTGTTACGTATATGTAGATGGCTGACGACCTTCGCGGGTTTTTCACCAACGAGGGGTCGGAGGAGGAAGAGTACATTCATCCTCCAACTCCTCTCCCCTTCACCCCACCACCTCCAGAAGCACCGCTTCTGCCACCACCACCAGCAGCACTGCCCACACCACTACCAGCAGCTACTCCCGCCGGCACCACCAGCGCTGCCCCCACTGGCGCTCCTGCCTGCATCACCAGCCCTGCCTGCACCATCAGCCCTGCCCCCACCACCAGCAGTACTATTAAAGTTATTTGTTCTTGCATTAAGAGATAAAGGGGATCGTCCATCCTCTTCCTACATTTGATTATTGACTATGATACTGCTATGACAGGGTGAAAAAAAACTTATGAAACAAGTAAATAAAAACATTCTCTAACGAGAGAGTTGTTGGTATATAGGATTGATCAATGGTGGTGTAAAAAGCATGGAAAAAAACAGAAATATTATTGGAAAATTGAAATAGGCCTATATTTAGCACACAATACACCACACATGCCTGAGTAATGGGCTAAATATAGGCCTATTTCAATTTTCCAATAATATTTCTGTCACTCTTGTTTCCATGCTTTTTACACCACCATTGATCAATCCTATATACCAACAACTCTCTCGTTAGAGAATGTTTTTATTTACTTGTACACCCTAGGAAAAAGAGCTGGGAGTATGTGTGTGTGTGTGTGTGTGTGTGTGTGTGTGTGTGTGTGTGTGTGTGTGTATACACTGAAACACACACACACACACACACACACACAAATTCTTGCATAGGGTACAGACCACACCCAGATGACACACAACTTTTTGTAAGTTCTCGGGTTGGGGGCAGAGGGGGGGGGGAGCTTATTCGTGGTACTTTACGGTAGTATTTTTAAAACTCCTTCTTGCCCAGGGCATAGTCCGCATAGACCAACCCAACCGATTACATAAAGAGATTCTCCTAATACATCCTAGGAAAAAGTGCACACACACATATATACACACAAACACACACACACACATACACACACACACACACACACACACACACACACACACACTCACATACACACACATTTCTGCCCAGGCTATAGACCACACCCAGATGACATAAATGACTAGCGGCTAGAGATACAGACCAATCCAACCGGTTAATCTGCATCAGCTAAAGAAAAGAGATTCTTCCTAATATACACCCAGGAAAAAGATCTGGTCGTATGTGTGAATGTTTGTGTGCGCGCGCGCGGTGTACTTGTCATGCGCGATATATAGCAACAGACCGTTAACTTACGCAGTCGTAGAGAACAGGTTGATACACGCCGAGTGCATGTTCGTCGATTTAGGTATGCCGATGAAAGAAATTTTCAAACGTTTTGAACCAGACGCACATTACGAGCATTTAGAAAACGACACGCTCCTCCCACTCACACACTCACTGCACCAGCACCTATAACCAAGGATTATTTATCTGTAATTGTTAATAATCCTTGCTATAACTTGCTCCATAAGGACGCGCCCACCATTGGCATGTTATTAATCATTATTGGCTCAAAATAAGATTATTACGCAATTGGCAAAAGTAATTAATTTTGTTGTTGATTCTTCTGCTCGCAAGATGAAAGTGAAAAATAAAAGAATGCATGATTTATATTTTGAAAAATAATCCTACTGCATTCATGTTTTTAAAAAATCAAATACTTTACATGAGTTTTCAATGTACAGAAGTCTATGGATGTCCGAAATTGCTGGACATGTTAACATTTTAAAATAAACTGAGCAGTAACTTTAAATTTGATTCATGCTTGAACGAAGCCACGTTTTCAAGCTACGAACGGTCGAAAAAGATCGTTCACTAACTGCCTTAGCCTGGATTGACCAAGATCAAGGGAAGTCTGTCAGTAACAATCTCCGTAAAAAGGCACTTTTCACATTGCAAGTATGGCTATCCTCGGGTGCGTCTGGTAAAGTATACACGGTCATCATCTTCGTTTTGCACATCTGCAGTACCACGTGCTTCATTACTTCGAATTAAAAGATTCTGCCAATATCTTTAAGCATGGTTGGATTACTAGGAAGAACGTAGCTATGCTATATATTAAGGAGATTCGCCCACTGCGTATGTAGCGGACCGACGCGGTAATTAAGAGTTCGAATGAATCCAATCAGTTGGCAGGCTATCTAACACAAGCAAATATATTTCGGAGTTCCCTAGCCCCTTGGTCAAGCAAACAATCAAATCACTATGACTTGAGGTGGATACACTGCACAATAACAAAAGAACAAAAGGCTGGTCGCGCGGTGCGCCTGCATGCTTGTATGTAGGTATTACATGCATAATTCAGTATACTGCATCGCTACATTTTTAATTAACACGCGGTTTACGACGGATGCGGGGAAATATTGGGGAATAAATAATACTAATATTCATAATTCCCTCGTATAGAATTTTTTCTATAAGCTAAACATGTTTAATAATACTCCAATCATTATTGGAAAAGTAAAGAATCAGCAGGCATATAACCAGCTCATTATTCATGTATATGGTTTTAACGATGTGCCTCAGCATTCAAGGTAGAGTTCCGATATACACTATAGCCTATACTTAATAAATGGATACAAAAGCGAATGTTATAAGAAACAATTTTATACACCGAAAACCAATACAGTGGTATAAGTAGTGCGATCAACCAGGAATTGCATAGAATAACAAAGGGCACCTGGCGCAGCATGTTTGCGGAATTGTCCGACAATACGAGCCTGTATAAAAAAACTTCATAGGGCAGTCGCAAATACGTACTGAGTTTTAAATAGAAAATACAGCAAGAATAATCATGGTCAATTTATTGTAGAGCCGGTGGGAGACCCAGAACTTGCTGCACTCATACAGTTTATGGAAACGGGAGAGTTGGCAAAAGCCAACACTGATGCTTGCAGAATGGTTGTGCTGGAGCTGTTCTTTAGTGTGGAGATAGGTAGGCTTCAACTAAAGTAAGCAAGTTGTTTTCCAGACAGAGTAGAATCATGGAGGACTAGTGGCTTCAGGTAACAGGGGTGTATAACATGTGGGTTCAGCAGTGGCGGTCTGGCCAGCGGGAAAATGCCCCCCCCTCCCCCCCCCCCCCCCCCCCCCGGACCCCCAAAAGGGGGGCGCCAAAACGACAACAGGGCACCAAAATACCTACCAGCGCAATTTCAGACCTCTCTGACTGGTGGGGGCACCATATAAGTGTTGTACCCACCCACCCCCCCACCCCTGGATAATTAATGCTCAGACCTCCATTGGGGTTCAGAAGTGGTTGTGGTCATGTAAAACCACTGCAAAAGTTGTGCTCAATGTGCAACTGTGTGAGGTGGTGGAAACTACCTGGTAAGCCTCATCACTACAAAGTGTGGGCTGCATAACTGTGTGAGTGTGCGTGTGTGTGTGTGTGTGTGTGTGTGTGTGTGTGTGTGTGTGTGTGTGTGTGTGTGTGTGTGTGGTATGTCCCGGGGAGTCAGTACTCAGGCCATGCAGCATTGAATTCTGTGAAACCAGTACATGTATGTGTGGGAGTGGGAGGATGTTGTAGTTTATCCAATCAAACTGAGAGATAATACATATGACCTCTGTTTCAATGAGCTACATCATAACTGGTTACATGTCTAAGTACTAGAATCCTTTGCAATACTATATCTGCAAGTCATCTATATAGAACTGAAGGAAGATCTAAATTCATGGCGATGATGATAATCGACCTGTTTATTGCCTTATCCCTCCTCGGAAGCTATGTAACTAGGTCCGATCAGGTCAATACCACCGTTAGCATTCCACCAGGCTCTGCTCTGCAGGACTACCTATGCAGCAGACCACTCCCGTCTAATATGACTGTTGTGTTGGAAGGTGGAGAACATCGCATAGCTTCACAACCGACGTGCAATATTACCACTGAAGGCAGCGTAACGATGACGGGGTCTCTCAACTCAACGAAAAGGACAGTTGTCCGTTGTGAATCGAAAACGAGCGCCGTATTTGCAAACTTTTCAGTACAAATGTTGACCATGGAACGGATCACGTTCATCAACTGTGGTATACAACTTGTATCAATCGAAAGTACTTTAATCGTGAACTGCACATTTCAAGACAGTACAAGTGGAGCTATATCGTCAGACACAAATGTACTTATCGATACTTTTATTGGTGCTGCGATGTTGTATGGATCAACAGGTAAGCTTAGCATCACAGGGTGCACATTTCAGAACAACAGTGCTAATGATGTTGGTGGTGGTGTGATGTTGTATGGATCAACAGGTAATGTTAGCATCACAGACTGCACATTTCTAAACAGTGCTGGTTATGGTGGTGGTGCTGTGAGTTTGGGTATATCAAAAGGTAATGTTAGTATAACAGACAGCACATTTCGGAGCAACAGTGCTGGTGGTGGTGGTGGTGCTGTGAGGTTGTATGGATCAACAGGCGATGTTAGTATCACAGGGTGCACATTTCAGAACAACACAGCTGGTTGGTATGGTGGTTGTGCTGTGAGGTTGGATGGATCAACAGGCTATGTCAGAATCACAGGGTGTACATTTCAGAACAACAGTGCTGGTGGTTATGATGGTGGTGGTGCTGTGACGTTGTATGGATCAACAGTTGATGTTATAGTATCACAGACTGCACATTTCAAAACAACAGTGCTGGTGTTTATGGTGGGGCTGTGGTGTCGTTTGGATCAACAGGCGATGTTAGTATCACAGGGTGTACATTTCTGAGCAACAGTGCTGGTGTTTATGGTGGTGGTGCTGTGAAGTTGGATGGATCAACAGGTGATGTTAGTATCACAGGGTACACATTTCAGAACAACAGTGCTGATGATGGTCGTGGTGCTGTGGTGTTGTATGGACAAATAGGCAATTTTACAATAACTGACTGCACATTCCATATGAACAGAGGATATGTAAGAGGAGCCATTTGCATTGAAGGGCTTTTTGATACATTTCACATTGAAGGGATTCTATATAATATGTTTAGAAATGTATCAATATCCAACAACATTGCAGTAACAGGTGCAGCAATCTATGCAGTTGATTCATATGCAGGGATAAACAAACTCACCCTCCAGGATGTGGTTGTAAAAGATAACCACTGCCCTTCCAGTACATGTGCAGGAGCCATTTACTTTAATGGAGTGAAGATGGACATCTTTGGCAGTACCACCACAGGGAGCCATTTCTCATATAACTCTCCCTAAGGTGCAATACAAGGAGAAGGTGGTATCGTGACACTGCATGGTTACATCACATTTGACCATAACACAGGAGTTAATGGAGGAGCCATAAGTCTGTCCAACAATGTTCCATTGTACTTCTATTGCAATAGTATAGTGCGCTTTTCCAACAATATAGCAACTGGATATGGTGGTGCTATATACAGTAATGGGAAACAGAATGAGTACATTTAGCGGAAGTTACTGAATTGTCTTCTACGCCTCCATCATACAATCAATGCTTCCTTAATAACCTTCATTCATAACCGTGCACTGCAAGGTGGTCATGCTGTTTATGCCAAGCCTATCTATGATTGTGGTGGTTCCTTTCTTGAACCCAACTCATACCTCTTACATGAAATGAACTTGATGAATATTTCAATATTACTCCATTACCAGGAGACATCAATGATACCCAAGTACTCTCCTTTCCAGAAAATGTGGTCTATTGTGGCTGCAGTGATCCTAATTTGCGCAATAGCACAAGTCCAAATCTTACCACATATCCTGGTAGGACTGTAAAACTTAATATTACCTCAGTGGATAAAAGAAATAACCTATCTCCTAGTGTGGTTTACACACAAGTTGATACAGATTATATTCAATCTCAAAACATCATGCTTGGACCTCGACAGAAGCCTCAGTGGAAGGAACAGTTTGTGCTCAAATAGAGTACCAAATGTATGGACCAGAAAATGCATCACTCAAATTGCTTCTTTCCAATGATCCTAATGGTTACACAACTGTTATAAATGTGATGCTGTTACCATGTGAGCCAGGGTTTGTATTAATTACCAATTCTTCTACCAGCATGATGAAGTGTGACTGTTCTCCATTCCTGACATCATTAGGAGTGATCTGTGATACTTCAGATGGTACTGTAACCAGAAATAAAACTAACTGGATTGGTGTGTACAATAACACTCTTCCAGCTCTGGCTCAAATCTGTCCTTTGGACTGCTGCAATAGTACCATCAAGAAGCTGTCTCTAGCAAGGCCTGGGTACCTGTGCAATGGAGGGCGCACTGGCATTATTTGTGGTCATTGCCATGGCAACATCAGTGTGATCTTTGGTTCTTCCAACTACCAGGAGTGCTCAGATATGTGGCTGACCACACATGTAATGTTTGCAGTGTTGGGTGTCTTCCTGGTAGCAGCACTGTTCTACCTCACCATCACACAGGGCGCACTCCATGGGCTCATCTTCTATGCCAACATTATCCAAGTCAATACTTCTATATTAATCAACCAGTCCATTTTAAATCCATTGCAGGTGATTGTGTCATTCGTGAACCTTGACCTTGGGCTCCCTATGTGTTTTTACAATGGCATGGATGATGCTGACAAGGCTGGCCTTCAGTTAGTGTTCCCAGCTTACCTCCTCATCCTCACCATGGCAACCATTCTGGTCTGCCATTACTGTCTTCAAAGATCTCCCATTACCTCCACCAGTTTCTTTCTTTCTAGGCTTTCCACCATCATTGGAGAAAGAGCAGTTGGTGTTCTATCTACTCTCGTATACTTGTCATATTCCAAATTGTTGAGAGCTGTCATTGCTATCCTCACATATTCCACAGTTCACCTACCCAGTGGTGACATGTACGTCTGGTTCTATGATGGAAATGTGGAATATACTCGGAACAATGGACTCTTTACTCAGAATTGAATTAAATTTATCATTAGAGAGTTCACACCTCATGTTGAAATGACATGCAGCTTTATGCTATAATGTCCACGTGTAACATAACTTGACTACTGAAGACTTTTTTTGTGTGTGTTACGTGCAGCCAGCGTATATGCATACTTGCAAGGCGTGACGTGCTTGCTGGAGGTACTCATGGTATGTGATGTCAAAACACAAACGCTATAGGGGAAGATTCAATGGAGGGAGGGGTGGGGGATCCATTGTGGCGTCGTCATTGAGCAAATGAGGCGTCCATGTGCACGAGATGGCAGTAGATTGAATGGAGGAAGAAGACACTGTCGGGTGTGGTGCTGTGGTATACTCAAACTTAACAGGTCGGTTTATTTACACTGTTTCAACGGCACATCTGAGCAGTGCAAGTACGTCTGTTGCATCGCATTTTCGTACACCCAAAAATATTTGTGCTCAGTTGTGTATGCATGTATGTATCATCATGTTCTGAGTGGTGCCCCTGTCGACGTTGTATTATATCTAAAATTAAACATGATAGTACAGTAGCACACATATAATGTACTAATGAAATGCACACAGTTCATAGCATGCTTGATGGAAATATGAATAGCAACATATTTAGTTCAAACGATTCAACGCAAGGCAGTTGCAAGCATGTGCAAGTTTTATGTCATTTAATATTCATGGCAAGACATTTTTAAAGAATATTCAGATCCAAGGCAAAGTATTTGCAACCACATGTTATGTTAGGCATAAAGTTTCATGACAAGAGTAGGAATTAATATCTAAGGCATTTACATTTGGGTACACGTGTGTAACCAGTTGTCAGGTTATTCGGGTTATACGGATATTAACTTATCCGTTCGATAACTAAATCGGCATTAGTCGGAAAAATCGTTTACTGGAATACTTTATATTCGAAATAGCCTGTTTATGTTTCTCCATTCGGAGGTTCTTAGGTATTTGTCATCGGTATTGACATTGATCGAATACCATTTTATAATAAAATATAATATCCGGATGAGTTCCGCCTCCCATTCATTGAATTGCCTATTCCCATAGTTAACTGCAGAGAGGGGACCTCATTTTATATGGCGCATGCCAAATTACAGCTATCTTAGCGGGCTAGCAAACCTATACATTGCTGCCGTTCAATCATAATATGTCATTTCAATACGGGCCATAATCACAGGAAAAAAAGAATTATTTCAACGTTGGGCATTTAATGTATCTTCAAAATAAACTTACGTAAATACTCAGTTTGGAAATTCGTTGCAATCACCATTTAACAATTACATCAAATTGTACCTGTACAATGTGTGTAATTTTTAGTACGCATGCAATTTTATAGTACAAATTTCTAAGCTAATACGACTGTTGTATCAAGGATTGTATCCGAGGCACTGTAGTATGATTTTACCCACATAATGCTATACTGCTTTAATTAACTTTGCAACGTTCAGAGCGCCACACGAACGAGTTGTTTATGGCGCCGCCATGGCTACACTTCTGCCCCCTCGTGCCCAACACATTCCATTCACAGAATGAATAATAATAACATTTAAGGTCAAAGAAAAGAACAATGTCCTCCAACATTTAAGTTTGACTGCTATTCTTCATCCTCCACCAGTCTATATCATTTCATCTCGTAATGAAGACTTCTTGGCTGGCCGTGGCATTCCAAGGTTATTAAACTCATCAGTAATACCTCTGACAACATAGGGCCCTGCTGTGTGGTCCTTAGACTACCACCTGTTAGCGATCAATGCAGCATCAGCATCATCCATTGCATTCGTTGCCTATATAGATAATGAACAGTTGAAAGATAAATTGGTATCAGGGCATGTAGTACCAACTGTTGCATGCAGATGAATTCTTTGTTCATCTGGATGTTTTGAGCAGGTAGCAGCTCACATCCACTTCTGTCATCTGCTACATCCAAACTCACATTATCTGATGACACCAGCTGCTGTTGTAAGAAACTAACTGTGGCTCACAATTAGCAAGATCAGGACGACTTGAGATGGTGATGCCTGTTATGAAATGAGAAAATAATGACATTTTAACAATTTTACTAATAATACCTCAACAAGAGAGATAATGTACGTTGGCTTGGAGTGTGCTGAAAGTGAGGTAACCTCACAGTTATAAAGATAAGGCAAACATCTGACTTACGTCTACTTCAAAACGCCCGATCGTCATTTAATACACAAGTCTCATTCCCCTTTGAAATACAAGACACACTAAAGCAAAAATGAAAATGAGACAAAAAAGCAATGGAGATACGAATTAATATGTACCTGTTTCTGATTATTGAGGACCACTCTGACTTGTTCAGATGACCTAGTACTATGAGCCCTGTTGTCCATTACAAAAGATCAAAAAAGCTACAGCATCTGGATGTTATGTGATTTCCTGCTGCAGAACTTGATACGCCATTGTCTGACTGGACTAGTTCCAATGCTGGTAGAAAGGAATCCTGAGTTCCATGTGAGAGTGTTCTCCGTGCTGTCAATGACGATTTTGCCTTCTCCAGTCGCCGCTTTGAGAAAAAAAAAGGCGTTTGGATATTGACAAGAATGCCTTTACACACGTTAATAAATATCATATACAAAGAAATGCCCGTCAGGTACACGAGAGGATACATAACGCTGAACATTTCCTACACTTATATAATCAACGCGTGTACCATTATTGCTCCGCACTTCAGAGGTAACGTTTCAACTGACAATTGCATCCGGATTACATAGGTGCTGACTATTCTTTTCGTGGCACAACTCCGAACGCTTCTGAACGTCTTGTTGCTGACTTCCAACCATCATTGGGCTCCTTTGTCGCTCTCCAACTTAACTTCTTCTCCACCTTCCAGCGACGCAAATATATCGATTGAAAATGTTTTCTAGTAGCTTCTAAACTCGCACGGGATGAGACGATCTCACGTGATTTAAATTTACATTTATTTGTACAAGTAAATAAAAACATTCTCTACGAGAAAGTTGGTGGGATATAGGATTTGATTATGACATTGGTGGTGTAAAAAGCAAGGAAATAAGGTCTTATCAGAAGGGAAAATGTCATAGTCCTATATTTAGCACATTTCTAGGGCATGTGTTGTTTGTGTGCTAAATATAGGACTATGACATTTTCCCTTCTGATAAGACCTTGTTTCCTTGCTTTTTACACCACCAATGTCATAATCAAATCCTATATCCCACCAACTTTCTCATAGAGAATGTTTTTATTTACTTGTTTTCTTTATTTTTTTTCATACCCATTTAATTATACAAGGCTGATAGTCGATTGTTTATCAAAGTATTATATTATATAAAAGCGAGTCCTCCAGCCGATTCTGAAGCTATTGGTGAAATTTTCATCGCTTAGAAATGTTCCTGTCCTGAGTTATGCGTTGCCAAGAAGGAGAAGAAGAATAAGAATGAGAAGACGACCCGCCCCTTGTTCCGAGACTGGGTACGAGGACGGGCAGTACACTCTTGTTCTCAACAACCACGCGGTTCAGCGACATGAAACAAAAACGAAACTACTCATTTTTGACTTCTAGATCGATTGCTAAAACAAGCTACACGATCCGATCGTCGGGAGTGTTGTTACAGACGGGTCGCGTTTTTGTAATGACATTCATAGTCGGGGTCAAATCCTATATGGAAGTTTCTAACGAAACTTCCGATGGTACTACTGATTTCTATTCGTAGGGCGTTCTGTAATTTTCTTTACTTAATGACTGAATCAGTACTAGTATCTTCGCCAGAGGACCAGGTACAAATTAGTTCCATGCTGCTGTCCAGCTTGCCATGGTGGAATGACCTCTTAAAACATCGTGACCACCAGACCATGCTGACCTGCTTTGACCTACAAGACATTCACCCCTCTGTTTAGCCATCTTGTCACCAGGTAGTCCATTCAAGCATCAAATAATGTCAACTACAAAGCACAACCATTCCAGACAGTTCAGCTAAACTTCTCTTTTAAGAAGGCGGCGGTGCGCCATAACAGGCACTAAAATTTAAAACTAATAGTTCCAGTTGAAATTGAGGCATGTGATCTATATTTGAGTGTGTATCACACTCCAAGTAATGCGCAAATTACTGGCCACTCTTTCGGAGTATGCATATGGCAATTAAAACATAAATTTAAATAGCTAGATCACACACATACACATGAACACAAATACACAAAAACAGTCCGGGCAATATGTATAGTTGTGCTCTCTATTATGCTGTTCTTGAGATGTTTATATATATGAACGCGTGTTTGCATACGTGCATGGATGTGTGTGCGTGCGTGTGTGTGTGTGTGTGTGTGTGTGTGTGTGTGTGTGTGTGTGTGTGTGTGTGTGTGTGATATGAGAGATTCAAACAGGAAAGCAGGCAGACAAAGGTTCGAATATGTAGTGAGTGCTGGAAAATAAAGAGTGGGAAGTATGAGGAGAGAAAGAAGGAAGAATAGAAGTTCAAAAATAGGGGAGAGAGAAGAGAAAAGAGAGGTTCTGGAAGTCTTGCTTACACAGTCATGATGTATGCCTGCACAATGCCAGAATAGTCACCATTAAGAGGTGTGCATCAATAAGAATGCACCTTTTCCATCCTAAAAGCATCACACACCACAACAGAATTAACACCCCACGTCATTGAATACATAGCCACTGATAAGTGTGGCTGCTCAGTTGAATACACCATTAGACAGGAGACCCTCTGAAAAATCAGATTGTGATGTCACTACATACCCCTTGGACAAATATTGCACATGCCCCCCAGGACACCCATTCTTGTCTTCTGTGGGGGTGTACGATTAAATGATGGAATAGGCCATTGCGTAGATATTTTGTATACAACCAGCCATAGACAAAACCAGCAATTGTGACCCATCTCGGGTATCAAAGTATGCCGGGGAGTGTATTCTAATTCTTGAAAGTTACTTGCCCAAACACACTTCGCCTTCATCCCATTTAAAATGGCGGCTATATTTACGAATAATTAATCCGGCCGGTAATCGGTCAAGTATTGATTGAATCGATACATGTACGTGGTAATTATTAGTATTATGTCATCCCAAAATGACAGCCATTACCAAAATCATAGCTTTAGCCTGCCCAACAGAAATTATTCATTGAGAACTTGAGGTTAATAGTGTTGCTGATTTTGACTTCATATTGTGGGCGAATAAATTACTGAAATATTAATTAGTTCTTCCAACCCTCTCGGGATACCATAGAAAGTGTCATTGCTACACACATCCATAACACCGCGGTTTTACTGTGTAGATCCCTTTTCGCTGCCTCGACCCCATACATACCCCACGCATGCATGCATGCATGCATATTAGATTTTTAAAAATTTGCATATTAGTTTTAAATTTGCATATTAGTTTTTTTTAAAATTTGCAAACGAAAACAGAAAAGTATATAATGTAGCTATTAGGGGAGAAAGCATAGGTCAACTAGGCAGTTAATGTACAACACAACAGAGACGAAACACATTAATTTTCTATAATTCGGTCATTAAACACTTCCATACATTCCGTTCTGCGCTTCAAGCCTCGAAACCATCGGTGGCTTTTGCTCATGGTTCTGAAGGAACCGGACCACACTCAAGTGAACCATTACCAGCACGCAACCAAGCAGACAGAAGCCCTGGGGGAGGGTGTATCTTAAGTTGTGTGTGCTCTTGAGCGCCGCAATGGGCACCGCGTTGTGAATGCTGAGGCTCAATAGCAAGAAACCAAATATCCCATATACTGTCGGATAGAGAAGGAATGGAATGGTCTCTTTAAATGTCGCCTTGTACTGCCTTCTGAATGATGTTTCGTGTTTGCACCAGCATCGGTACATCACCGTCACAGTGGTGACCATAAAGTTTGCTGATGAAAGCATGAGCAATAGAAAGACGACGGTACACGCTCCCGCCATCACAGTGTCGTAAGCGCAGCCGCGGACTGAAGAATCCAATTGAACGAACGCCAAATAAAAAGCTGACAAAACAGTAGAGAGTCCAACTGTTACGGCGACGTATAGCGGTTCCAACACTTTCGGGTTCTTGTAGCAGACGGCAAAGAGGAGCAGGTGCATGGAAAAGCAGAAGCAAAGCATCGTACACGCCGTTACCATGAAGATGAAAATTGCATCGATGCACAGCAGGGGCACGCGCTCGTACTTGATGGCCGCTCCAGACATTGCAATAGAGAAAGCCACTTCGCATATCACCTTGTACAGAACCAGTCGGTAGAGAACTTTCGTGTGCAGGCGCATTGCAAGAAGCGCAACGACGTCGAAAATGCCGATCAATAAACAGGGAAAGCCGAGGACAACGATGAAGATTTGGGCGCTCGAATCAAGCACAACTGTAGCATTGCATGGGTTCATTCTGAAAGTGAATTAATCAAGCAGTTACTCAGTGCATAAGGTGTACATGTAAACAGTGAAACTATTTATAATAATATCATGCATTAAAGATATTGACAAATTGAGCGATAGCATATTTCGGTTTTCATCCTGTTTAGAATATTTTTGGCAGGTGTTGTAGAAAATATGTAGATGCGATATGCAGTGCGCGATCCGAGTCCCGATGCAATTTGTGAAAAGCAGCGGAAATTACTGTAAATGTTTTGACAACAATGAAACACAACGTTCTCAGTCAGTCGCTACGTAAACAATCTCTCCCCGCGCATACGAGTACATTTCATTTAATGCGTGCACATAACAAAGTCTGCCATTTGTCCTTCCTCTCAGAAGCTCGACCCGAGCTTAATAGTCAGATATTGGAACTCCGTATTGATCAGGAATTCTCCAGTTTCGTCCTGATCGTCTTAAATTTGATCCAGCACCTTCGAGTACTGTCGTTCAAGTTCCACTTGGACCAAGATTATTGGTGGGAACCTACTCTTTGCTACAATGAATTCATGGTCAACCATCGGCGCCTCCACATTAGAACTATTGGTTTTCATGGATTCTATTTCAATCGATTCACATCAGGGTTCTGAACCGATGTTTGTCATTATGCTTAACACAAATGGTAACGGGCCTCACTTACTTCCCAACCTGCTTCCCACCAATCATCCAGCTTTACTGCATTAAGACAATCACACTTGATCCCCAACTAGTTCTTTCGAATGCATATCATAACCTTGTTTCTAGATTTCCAAAGCAGCTTCTACAATGTTCGTTTCAACTATTTCTTACAGTTCTGCGACGGAATAGATTTTTTTACTCATTGAGCTCATGTACCCGTCCGATTCCCGTTTTTCCAAGGAAATACGGAACCTTGAACTCGAGGTCCAAACATCGCCTCGAATGGAGTCCTGTCTGTTTAAGGATGCATTGAAGTGCGATGTGCATTAAGCATCAATTGACCAGTCCGTTTTCTTCTCCACAAACGTGCGAAGCATGCATGAGTCTCTAAGATGGATCTGTTTGCATGCTCTCTACACCATTCCATCTCCTTGTGCATGAATGATAAGCTGTAGTCCTTGTCTTCTCAACTCCAAAGGCTCTGTAGTGGAACGAAGCAAGATCCTTTCAAAATTACACCCTTGGTCCGAATTACGAATATTTTCTGGTGACATCTGCAGGTTGAGGAATATTCCGAAATGGAATACTGTAGGATACCTGCAGTTGAGACCAAAGCTGTGCAAACCGTCAGGGGGGAAACTGTTTCCTAGCTTTTGTACATGGATGTGTCATGGCTGTGGTAAGAGCATCAAGGACTGTTCTCAGTCTGCTATCTTCATGTTAGGGAGTGTAACCTTTTTTATAAATCAAAATCGATTATTTCGACTATGAAAAAAGTCAAATCTATTTTTCAGGTTTACAGCACCTTGCAAATCGGTTATGAGAAACATTGAAACGATTTAGGCGATTAATGCACAATTAATTTTCCAACGATTACCTAGGTTTTTCCAGGTTTGTCTTTTTTTTAATAATGGCACGATATTGCTTATCAGTTGCTTATGCCAACTTTAAATCATTTAATCAACAAAGATTGTATCCACAGGGACTGGGAACGATGTACATGCCAATATTACGTCAAACCCATGATTCAATGGCGGCAGATTGTGACCCAAGCATTTTTTTTCACTGAAAATCACGTGGCTACTTGTTCGTCCGCTCAGTAGTAAGTATGGGACAAATAATATTTTAGTTTACTGAGATAAAAACGAAAATGAATAGTTTGTCCAACCCTCAGCTTGCGCTCTTTTCTGGAACAAAATGCCTTATAAACACTTACATGTATCATTCCCTTCCGCCACAATTGGCAGTTATAATCAATTATTTGCCCTCAATATGCAATTCAATAATTACTGAGCGCAGTCCAGCTAGAAACCTCATGGTGGAACACCGCTCCACGCATATGACCAAGCCGCCAATCGAGACATGTAAGATATTCAGAACGCCATGGCCGAACGTCTGGAAAAGAGCCAGTGTACCGAAGTATTTGGACATCTGTTACCAGTGCAGAAGAGTACGTAGCGCGTTTGATTAAAGTCCGCGACAGTATCGAGGAAGTAAAAGTTTATGGCTTCATAATGAAATCATCAAACTCATGCCAGTCATACCACTATGTTGTAAAACATGTCAGCTATGAATGCTGTAAAAATGAACCCCTTATGCCGCTCAATACTATGTCAATATTTTCAAGTGTATTGGGGGTACGTTATATTTTAGTTCCAATTTCACTATTATTTAGTACCGCATCCAAAAACAAAAAATCGTATTTTGGTCGTATATGTAACCATATCTCTAAATGCAAAAAATCTTGTTCACTGCTTGCATATTGTCCGTTTGGTTTTCAAAAGTAGAATCTTAACGTTTTTGCCTCATTACTGGCGCCATCTTTCTACACCTCAGCCTTTTGTGAACAAAAACAACTCACTAAACTAACTGTGAACCATAGTCTGCTTAGCGTTTATTGTAGGTAAGGATTCATCGCTCTAAACAACCCTCACAGCGAAACAGCTATCCGGAGACGGGTTGCAACGGTACTCCGTCTCTATCGAACATGACGGACTTCTAGGTAAATGTCACGGAAACGTTTTGTGACGGTGCCCGTGTATGTGCAATGGTAATCGACGAACGCCACAGCACGGTACCGTCCACATAGTTATTGACGTCATGGTCACGTGATATAAGTCACCTCCTTTCAAAATGAGCGGCAAGCGACCTTACTGTCACCACTGTGGGGAATACGAGCGTAGATCTACATGTCCTGAGTGTTTCAAAATCAGCAGATGTAACACACATACTGGTCTCCAGGGAGGTGTGGACCTTCATGAGCGTAGCTTCATCAGGTAAATGTGTCGGTAGGCGCCATTTTTGTTGTTTCGAACCCCCTTCTTTCGTCTACAGGAATAGGTTGTAACGCGAAAGTACATGCTTTTCGTTATGTAAGTTGATGTCTGATACTTGTTTTTCCTCTCGCTTACCCTTTCCACGTCGTACTCTGGAGCGCCATGAGGTATGCCAATGTGTCACAAGTATGTAATTTTTTTGTAACAGATGAACGTTTGCTGGCAAGAGAGTTATGCCTTTCGCATTACGGTATACTCTTTCCAATCTGTAAGTTGTTTTATTATTGTTGGGCTTATGATTTTTGTTTCCTCGCTTACAGTGCCTTTCCGCGAAGTTACTTTGTCATTGGAGCGCAATGAGGTATGTGCAAAAGAATCTCTTTTTCTCACCTGCGACTTTTTTAATCAGATGAAGGTTTGATGACGAGAGAGTTGTGTGACTGTTGTACAGGTTTCACGCCCGTGTAATCAATACCGCAATTGTGTTTAAGCAAGTACTTCGTGTGGTTCTCATCCTATAATCATATCTTTCAACATGCAGGACAGAATCCTACATGCAGGACAGAATCCTACCAGTACAGTTGTTTTGTACATCGATACGTACAGAGCCAAGCAAAATACTTGCGTTTCCCTTTCGTACATCCTATGTATTTGTATTTTCAAAACTGCTTCAGAATCTGAGAAAGTTGCATGTGATGGTGTGGTGCTGCATGGATAGAAGCGGCGCGGTTGTTTAAAACCCAACTTACGTACTGACGGTACGACACGGTAAAAAGCGAACCACTTTAACCGTCGATTTACCGAAGTGACGGATTATAACGTATAAATGACGTGAAAGAGTGACGGGGAAAGAGACGTTACCGTCCACTCTCAGTCCACAGACGGCCCGTTGAAATTGATTTCAACGGTATCCGCCTACATCAAAGAGACGGGTAAGGTCACGTGATGAGACGTTACCGTGTCCATGTAACGGTTTCGCTGTGCCTCTACATCCGTGAGCCGTTCCTTTGTGCCTTCGTATGAATGCAATTAGTTGCCGCATGCGCTAATTGTTAACGATCGTGAATGATAGTGTCGTCATTTATATTCAACTCACTGAATTTTTTGTTTACGAATTGGGTTACTCAAAATAATGTATCACCCCCAAATACACCAAAAATGTACAAAAAGTGGCATGTTATTTTTACTTCTTCGAAGATGTCGCGGACTTTAATGCGCATATATAATACTTGCGAACGTATTTAAATGGCCGTGTCCACTGCGCGTATTTTGAAGCAGGGCAATGATGGTTAACTTCAGCCGGGTCCCCAGACGTGCGACAAAGTGTTGATAACATCACAATGTTTTCTTTTTACCGATTAAATAACCCATTAGTACAGGCGGGAAAAGCGAAGGGCATATAAAAAGGGGTAATCGATTTGCTACCGATTTCTGCATCTGAAGGACGCGAATAGCGACTAAGCAAACAGAACTGGTTATCTCGACAAAAGGAAATTCTGAAATCCGTAACCTGCTATTCTACTGGTAATCGCGAATAAACCGATTAACCTTCAAAACCGGAAAATCGGTTACACAGGTCTCTCACGGGGCACATTAGATGTGAGGCTTTAAACAAAAATTGTAACTGTAGCGTTATCCCTGGGGCGTGAGGAGTTATAAAAATAGCACCTATTTGGGGAGGGAGGGTGTTGTTATAACACATGCTTTCGCGCGCACGTGGTAAAGGTCAAACAATGCCCCTAAAATGACAAATGCAGTGTACGGTAATGGTATTCACCGGCAAAATCCCCACCGCATTCCGGCACAGGGAAATTTTTATTACCCTGAAGATAGCATTTCCGTATGATCAGATGTAAATGTTGTTGTAAACCGATGTTAATCGTGATTTGCGGATGCTACAAAATTGGTGTTAGGCAATGGTTGAATAATTTTCATCACTTTGCTACCCTTTACTACTGTTGTATGTCAGAATTGCTATGGTTTTTGCCACTCGTATTAGCGATAGCAGGGAATATCGCTACTTTATACAATAGTCTCGTGCCCAGATCAGTGCTACTTAGCGGTTATGTAATCTCTCAACCGCTGCCACCGGTCTGGGTACGATTATATTCCCTCCCATTTAGAATTCATTTTTTAATTGCATCATTATAATTTAAAATGTCATCTTTACACAGCATAGTTTAAGAAGTGTACAAGTGTTCAGTTTTTCACTCTTGGGCTATGAATCACACCTCTGCACTGCAATGCCACCACTTAGCTAGAAAGAAAAGAAACCACAGAAATATTCAGCAACATACTATACTTGCCAAAGAAGTTGTTTTGAGTTCATTCCTCTCTTATGCATTCCTCTCCATTGCATTGGTAGCAACCTTTAAGTATATGACAAATTCAGTTGTCATCATTTTAGAAAAATGATCAGTACCTCAAATATCTGTTCCGTTGAGCAGAGAATTTGGTGGACACTTAATATAGGAAGAGAAGATGGACACATTGGTAGAAATTATAGGACTAGAAAACACCATCTACCATTATTAAAACGTTGAAGTATACAACTTGCTATATCAAGTTATCAGTGGGAGGTTGAAATATCCAAGCACAGATGGAATAAAAATACGAATTTGGAATGCATTCCTTCACATTTTTTTAAGAAATGAACAAGACAACTTGCCCCTAAACATGACGATGGGTGCATTACAACTTCTCCCTTGCTGATGACTGTCAATGAATATTTTGTATTACTTACTGTGGTGTCAGGCTTCACACATACTTTTCGTTCTAATCCACGGCCACTGGGCTCTTGAAATGCCCCTTTCAAGAAATAGTGGACATCAAATACAAGTATAATCCACTTCCGTTACAGACAAAACGCGCGGGCAACTCTTACCTTAAAGTTTTTACGCGGCAGCAAAGACATGCTGACTTTCTACCCGTATCCATTGCAATGCATTCTATGCGGTGCGATGACCACAGCCAGTGTCAGAAATATTTCTACTTGCCTAATACCGCTTCATCTCGATCCGCATCAATTGATCTACAGCGCTGAAATCAAAGTTTACTTATCTGAAAAGTACAAATAAATACAAATAGAAACATTTGTAAGAAAGTTCAAGTTTTCACGCTTGATTATGCTTACTTCTTTTACTCTACACCACCTATCGTTTAGGCCAAGTAGTTCATTATTTTGAATGGCAATGTCATAGGAACATACCTCAGCCCAGCAAAATCTAAACAGAATAGTGCTTCCACTGAAAAAATGATCACTCTACCCTGCATTCTAGCATCCAGTTTATTTTAGAAGGATTGCTAGCACCATGTGCTTGAGTTCGTTTAAGGGTTAAAAACAAATAATGAATTTTTAAAAAATTATTCCAACTGGAGAGCAACTGGTGTTCCTGAAGAAGAGGCACTTGAGACTACTAACTACCCAATAGCATCCTTGTCTTGATCTAAACTCGCTTACGCTAGCCAAATGTTAATTGATTTTCAATTGGTGTGAGGCATATGTAAAAGTAAAGAGACCACTGTTAGGAATGTCCATGGAGCACTTTGTGGTAACTGCAGTGTTGCTGTCATGAAAATAGATCCACAAGGAGGAACAACCAAGCATAATAGTAGCCAAATTCGAAAGGCAATTGAACGCAGGGCACGATTGCATTGCAGACATGTTTCCCATGAGAGTCCCCAGGTCCAGAGTGCAGCCAATGTCACTACCATAGTTGCCTTGCAAAGATAACTGCACATGCAGTCCGCTGTACATCATGAAAGAGGTGGAGCCTAGTTGGGTAAGATGCAGGGGATTGCAATCTATAAATGCCTTAGAAGTGTCCCAAGAACTGTTTGTGACTACAGTTGAGTAGCTACCATGACAACAGGACCAAAAGGGTGCATTGTTTACACAGTGGACTGGGACCACCCAGGCCTAATGTCTCTTTTGAACACAGGGCATGAGTCATGAGTCCCCAGATCCAGAGTGCTTTTGGGTGGGGCCAATGTCGGCTTTAAACACACCCAAATATCAGACGACATGCTGCAATACAGACACTGTACATTTTGAAACGGTGCCGTGGAGCCTAGTTGGGGAAGGCCGTTGATAGCTTCATACAAGAGAGACGTTTCTGAGGCACATGCGTCATAATACAATAAGGAATGCTATATTTTTATTAATATTTAAATCAATGTCATACTCATGAAGGCGGTTGAATTTATTGGAGATGTTGGTTACTGTCGATGAGGTACACCAAATGCTTAAATGGATCCACTAGTTGTCATGTCAGAGTGGCACAAAACGGTCATGCCGTTCGGCATTAAGGGACCCGGCTAAAACGAACATCCTGACCAGCTCTCAAGTCAAAATGTTTCTTTAGGTTTAGATGTTGCGTATAGCCCTACTTCCACGTTATAGTTAAAATTTGGGCTCACCTACTGTTTAGATCGAACGGAACCATATTGATTTAAATTCAAGGTCGTAACCGAGACTTGGCTCGAACTTAGCGTCTGCGCAGATGCGCTTGCCAAGGTATGGCTACGCCCAAAGTTTGTCTGGGAACGAGGCTGAGGGAATAGTATTTCCTCACGTGACTATAATCGGTAAAGCGTTGTATTTTATCATTTACATCAGAATGCAATAGTTCTACACAATCTGCAATGGCCTTCAATGCGTTCCGTGACATTTTGGCGCTGTACCTGATTATTTGAAGAATAAAAAAAAAAAAAACAACACTATATACTTGGTGCAAAGTAATGTAAAACTGTTGAGTGAGATTATTACTGCAGTAGAAAACCGTTGCAATTTGCTCTAGCATTTCTAACTTTTTTCCCTGTGCCCGAGGGGGGGGGGGGGGGGGGGGGGGGGGGGGGGGGGATGGGGGGCTGGGGGTACGTGTCTCGCGTAACAATGATGGGCGCATAACCGCATACTGTACATTGAAAATTGCCTTTGATACTTATCATAACTTCATTTCCGAGTGCCTAAATTAAAGAATAAAGTATCGTTGTACAGTATTTATTTCCCTCATTATTGCGATATCATAATTTCCATTTTGAAATTTTTCTAATAATTATGTATGCGGCATCGTTAAAACTCTCGTACTGGTCATGCGCCAACATTCTTCGTTACGACATGGATGGTGATAGCACTGCTATCTCCTGTCGGGAGCAGTTAATTTTTCTGCTATTGCTTCGGTACGATGACGTGAGTGCCTTCACTGCCTCGGTGAGTTGCCAATCAGTGATACTGCAAGAACGATCAGCGATGTTTTAATACGGCGTCTCATAACTCAAATGCATGCATCTTTCTCAAGTTTCTGGCGTAAATGAGCACATATTACTGTAAAACGGAGAGACGCAGTATCTCTAACGCTGTAACTAAACTATTCCTTCCATTTTAGCGATATACCATGCATGCTCATAATTTATCGATCCAACATTTATCGATGCCGTATAAACGTACCTTTGGGTGGTCGTTTTGTAGTTCCTTTCGGTACCACGCTTGACATACGCAAGTTTTGCAGATCTGGCAGTATCTGGATTTTAGATGCTCGAGTGGAATCAGACTTGTCCTTGAGATTGTATGGTAGAACCATTGAATTTGATAACGCTGGTTATATTATACTGGTGCGTCATGAACATTGCGATAGCTGATGTAATGTGCTATTTGTAGATCAACACCAAATAAGTTACAACTACCTTCAGCTACGTGCCCGATCGGTTAGGCGTCTAACAGATACCTGAAGATAACATGCGGACACATCCTGAAGCGATTGGTACACATGGCGTGCTTTACAAACGTTCCTGTC
>OY811975.1:7626945-7765911 GCA_963681505.1 Eunapius fragilis | reverse complement strand
GAAGAAGAAGAAGAAGAAGAAGAAGAAGAAGAAGAAGAAGAAGAAGAAGAAGAAGAAGAAGAAGAAGAAGAAGAAGAAGAAGAAGAAGAAGAAGAAGAAGAAGAAGAAGAAGAAGAAGAAAGAAGAAGAAGAAGAAGAAGAAGAGAAGAAGAAGAAGAAGAAGAAGAAGAAGAAGAAGAAGAAGAAGAAGAAGAAGAAGAAGAAGAAGAAGAAGAAGAAGAAGAAGAAGAAGAAGAAGAAGAAGAAGAAGAAGAAGAAGAAGAAGAAGAAGAAGAAGAAGAAGAAGAAGAAGAAGAAGAAGAAGAAGAAAGAAGAAGAAGAAGAAGAAGAAGAAGAAGAAGAAGAAGAAGAAGAAGAAGAAGAAGAAGAAGAAGAAGAAGAAGAGAAGAAGAAGAAGAAGAAGAAGAAGAAGAAGAAGAAGAAGAAGAAGAAGAAGAAGAAGAAGAAGAGAAGAAGAGAAGAAGAAGAAGAAGAAGAAGAAGAAGAAGAAGAAGAAGAAGAAGAAGACGACGACGACGACGACGACGACGACGACGACGACGGAGAAGATTTGGCCTGGGGACGAGGTAAACACGAACTTTTTTGTTCTCTTAAAGCAAACAGTTTGAAGACTGGAATAAAACATTAAAATGACCGTCTTTGCCTTCTGGTTCGATAGCAACAAAGAGCAACACTATCCGTTTCTCGGTACGCGAGTTATACGCGGGTCGCGTTTTATAATGATTTCACGACCCGGGTCAATTCCTATATAGGAACTACTATCGTAGTTCCTGATTAATACTGGTAAGTGTCCCCCCCCCCCCCCCCCCCCCCCCACTTCAATTACCGTCACGAGCAGACGCCCACTCAGGGGCGGATACAGGAATTGAATGAGGGGGGTGTCCATAATGAATTTTTAATGAGGGTAGGGGTACAAAAGCAGCTAGGGGGTATGGGGGAGCGCTGTAAGCTCCCCCAGGAGCCAACGCTTTTCGCATCATTAATTAGCTTCCAAAAACCCATGCTTAGCACAGTATAGATGCATGCAACTGAAATGGTCATAAATCGTGATTTGTGTGCATGATGTACGTAGCTCAGTCGCATTTAAACTATAGTCAGGCCGGGTTACAAAGTACTTCATTTAAATATCGGCGAAAAAGGGTCTATATCAAATAAGAGACCTCTACCACAACTTCTTTCATACGCACTTGAGACTAATTACGCGTACATTTCATTTGTACGCGTCAACTTCGGCGCTCGTTTCTAGAAAATTTATATTATTGCGTCAGGTCCAATGATACATGTATACGCATGCAAGCATCATGTATCTATTCAAAACCCGTACTATATATTGCTAAATGCGTTATTGTATCATGTGTCATGCAATGCATGTAAATCCGGGAAACTAACTTTTTTTTAACACAGCAATATATATGAATGACATGACATGTACAAATGAAATGCAACATGGCTTACTCGAACAAAATACAAGATTTAAACATTCTTCTGTTATATGTACTAATATACTGTTGGCAAATTAGGTCAACATCAATTTTAATGTCATTATGCGGGTGCATTAGAGTTAGACCGGCAAGTCGCTCTGTAGTCATTGTTTACTCTTCTGTAGCCAGAGAAAGACCTTTCAGCTTCACAGCTAGATACAGGAAGAGTACACCCTATTTTTAATAGTACTATGATATTTGGATACACGTCTGCATCACAGCTGATAAAACTTGTAGGCAGATCTTCAGGGATATCAGAAACTTCAGATCTTTTTGTCCAGTGCTTTTGCCACAACTTAATATGACATAAAAGTGAAGAAGGTGAAGGCATATCAAGTTTCCAAAAGAGCAAACCTTCCACTAATGGCTGTAAATTACTTAGTGTAATAATTATACTTGGAACTAAATTAAACAATTCATTACCTACGCTGTTCTCATGGTCAAATCTGCTACTCATTTCTTGATGTAAATGATCTAAAAATGGGACTGCAACATTCACATGGTAATAACCTTCAGGTGTAGCACCATCTGTTGTGGCATTTGCATGATAAGTCTGTTTCCCAGCAATTCGTGGTACACTAATTTCACTACCAACAGCTTCCACAATTCTTTTAACATCTGAAAACCAATCACAAAACTCTGTTTCAATATTCTCTCTTAAATCCTTAATGTTACTTATTGTTTCATCAATCATATTCGATGCTGCGACAATGTCTTGGTCTTTCTTCTGTAGTTTAACAGCAATAGGTCTAATTAATTCTAGAGCATTCTTTGCAACCAAAAATGACACAATGTTTTGCGTTGACTTCAAGGAATGCAAGAGACCTTGTGCCTTTACTTTTGAATCAGAATCCCAATCCCAATTTTGGTCCAAATTTTTATCTAGATACACAGAAGGATTAATTATAACTTCTAAGCAGCAGCAAATATAGACATACATTTCATAAAATGTCTCATAAAATGTATGCCGCTCCACCCAACGAGTTCGACAAAGTCCAAGAAGCTTGCTTTTGGTACAATCTGATTCAAAAGCATCCAAAATATGTTCAAAAAATCTTTGTCGCTTGGGAGAATTATTGAAAAACTTGAATGTTTCATTCATAACATCTACCATAGAACTTATTTGAGGAACCTTGCAAGCAGAGGCTATGCTAAGGTTAGGAACATGGCTTTTGCAATGGGTATATAAAGCTAGTGAGCACACAACTTTTATTCTTGCCTGCACTCCAACTCTTTCAGAAGACATAGCAGCTGCACCATCATAAGCTTGTCCTCTGCATTTGAGTATGTCTACCTTGTTTTGGGCCAGGCTTAGCATAATAGCTTCTGCAATGTGTGCCCCTGTTGTTCTTATTAACTCCACAAAATCCAAGAACACTCCCCTCAATAAAACGAACAATTTTCTCAGGCATCTGTAGCCTGGGTGGAAGAGGCTTCTGCCATGATCTCCTCAATTGGCTCTACTTGTAACATTGCTATATTCCCCTCTATACATTCATATGTAAAATGGTAATTAAAATGTATTAGAAAAAAATTGCCGGGCAAATTTATTAAAGCATGTTTCTACTGGGAACGAGTCATTATTCGACAAACGACGTGGGGACGTCGAAATGAAATCACGGTGTAATAACGTAGTCTTGCCGATATCAGGCGCGTATCCAGAATGTGCTGAGAAGCTAGCGCGCGCGAAATTTTTGGCAACCACCCCCATTCTTGTATTCATTCTTGAGACGGAGGGGGGGTGCCCGAGCCCCCTGAGGCCCCCCTAAATACGCCCCTAGATATTGCTCACGTACTCACGCGAGCAAGCACACGGATGAATATCACGACCGTAATCCTATCCCCGTGAGTAATCGGTCCGAACGCGGGTACGTAAGCCTGATGACAACGTAATCCGTCACGTGAGGGTTAATAAATGAATTTACGTGACGTTACGGGCCCGTGGCAGGGTAATCGAATCATTGTGTGCCCCAGTGAAAAATTCTTGCGAATCTTGGGCAAGATTTTACCAAGAATGCAAGATTTTCTAACCAACTTTTACAAGATGCCAAGATTGCAAGCCGCAAATGTAAGATATCAGGATCTTGCTTCAATCAGTTCAATGACCAGCAGCAAGACTCAAGATTAGTCACAAGATTCCCAAGATTGCAAGGCAAACACGCAAGATGCCATCAATCACATGTAGCGAGACCCAATTATTTTCACTTGATAGTATGATTGTTTCATTGTGTTTGATACATGTATGAAAATAGAATAGTAATAAAACGAAAATAAATCTAGTGATGTTCATAAACATTAGGTTGAAGTACAATAACATCTGTTGGTGAATGTTTGATGGGCACATGCACACACTTCTGTTTTATTGCATCAACACCGACAGCTTCCAGCTGATTAGATACAGTTATCTTCTTAACGATTGAAAAGTATCTGTTCAATAGTGTGTTTCTTACTGTCTTCAATTCCTGAAGAGATGGCTTAGAGGTATCAAGAAGTCCTTCTGGCACTCATTCATACACATCAATGATGGCAATATGACCTTCGTTTAGAACATAAACCTTTCTTATTGATCCCAAACATAAATTTGGACCTTGAATGAATTCGCACAATGAACTATCCCGCAGAGATATAACTTTCTTTGTGTGATAAGTCGTTTTATGTATATGCAATAGGATGAATAATTTGCAACAATATCGGGGGTTTCAAATCCTGCTTTTTGACCTACTTGAATCTCATTCTCAATGAGAATCTGTTTCACACATTTTCCTAATGACCCTTCATGGCCTTCCTTTTCTGCATGCAGCAAAAAACTGAAGAACTTCTGGCCTTTCGATCTTTGATAACTGTTTAACAAAATTTGAAACACAGTAACTTCATTGTTATAACATGCACTAGGCTTGGTAGATAGTTCTTACAGCCATGGAGATGCAACTTAATATACCCATTCATGTTTTCAAAACCAAAACATGCATAGGCCCAGAGAAGCCCTAAATCATGCACACATCTGCTCAAATGGATAACACTGTGGAGGTCCGGAGAGTGCATCTCCTCTGGATAAAGTTGTGGCATAAGGTTATAAAATAGCTCCAGCAATACATGTGCAGCATCTATATCTTCTGTTACAATGTTAGACCCTAGTAAAATATGCATAGCTGTTATGAGTAGGGCAAAATGGTTTGAATAATCTGGTGGTAGGAACTTTACTAATATAAGCAGACTGTAAAATAGAAACCATGCTCTGTATTCACTTGCTTTCCTGTAGCCTGCTTCTGTACATATTGAACGTGGGGATCACCTGAACTCATGGGGAGGTTCGATTCTCAGTTAATGATTATCAATATCTTTTGCAACTTTTCCAAGATAACATCTTAAATCAGAATAAGTGGGATTTAACCAAGTGCATGAGAAGACTTTAACAACACCTTCAAGAATTGCAAGCATGTAATCAACTGGTATATGATGTATTGATAAAAAGCGATATAATAATGATAACCCTTTGACACCAAAAACTGTTTTTCCTAAAATAAAAGCTTCATGAGCCCAATGATTGATATCACTCTGAAATCGAAGATTATGTGGTTCCGATGGAAGGTACAGGTGGCTTGGTGAACTTATGCATACCTTTATCAGTGCAATATGGGCAGCCATAATATCCATTGTATTGGACAACATTTAATGCACATAACTTTGCTGGAAAGTCAAATACCCCTATTACTAATTTTCACTTTTGTTCCCTCAGGTGTCATAAACCTGCTTTGTAATTCCTCTATTTTAGACAATGTTGGTGGAAGAAGAATATCCATTGGAGGTTTGCATGGCCCAAGCCACAGTGCAGCAACCACGACATTTTCAGCATCCATTCTAATGTTTGGCAGAAGTGAAGTAGTAGTGACAAGTACAGGCCACATCGTTTGTCCTAGCATAAACCAACATAATGAACCAAGTCATTTAATTATTTAGCACCAACCTGACGACTTGAAAACTGGGACACCATCAGAAAAGATAATTAGTCCTGCATGTTCAGGGGGACTGATAAAAAATTTCCTTCCGCCCTAAGAGGGGCTATTATCTGTCATTGTTTGTATCTTTAATAGTATCTTGTGTGCTCATTTTGTTGAAATGCTCACATATTGAATCCCACTTATCTGTATCAAAGAAATAATATCATGTGTGCATTATATGGTGCACTACCTAGCTTGAAGATACCTGTAAAAATATGCACAAATGCTTGTAAATGGGAGTACAGCAAGACAACTCGTCTGCTTTATTTGTTTTGCAGGTCTTTTCTGAAAACAGCTGCACGTTGTCTAACTTTTTCATACATTGGAAACAAAATCTGTACATTTCAAAGTCATTGGAGAAGTTATGTTGTTTCTTTAGCTTGTACTTAGATTGCGTAGCATCAGGGCAATGTATTCTTATTAGGGTCAGCAATTGCTTTGTAGCTGAATCACTTAATTTATTGGTGATAGCAAAATAATTGCATGCTAACAGGTGTACAGGTGTACTGATCGGTACTCCAGGATACGATTGCAATTGTGTAAATTCGGCATGTGCACCTTTGAATTTGGCATGCAAATTAGCCTACTGGTAAGTTGAGAAATAAAGACTTGCCTTCACTTTCAAAATTGGAATCTCCTACAGAAGGAGTACATTGAACATATTCAACCTCAGTGCCACGAATACCAATGGAGCCATCAACAGGATCAACCAGAGCACTATCACAGAAATAATTATTAGCGCCACAAGAGCCACCTGCACTATAATCATTATCATCCCCATCATCGTCATTGTCACTACCATTGCCATCAACATCATCTGCATCATCATCATCGATATCTTCATCATCATCTTCATCGTCATCATCTTCATAATCATCATCATCATTACCCCCACTACCACCATCAGAATCATCTTCATCACCACCACCACCATCATCATCATCACCATCATCATCATTACACTCAACACCATCACCATCATTCTCACAATCATCATCATCTTGTGATGCTAGAGCACCACCATTATCCACATCACCATCACTATGAAAAGATTTTATGCTTTTATTGATGTCATTAGACATTGCAGTCTGAACTGCATAATGCCTATCCATGATATCTATATGCATGAGTAAAATAACATTTAAAAATACTTGAGCATCTGTGAAATTGTTTATGTACCTGCTGATTCATGATTTGAGAAGTTGCTAGTTTCACTGCTATGTTGAGTTTCTATGCAGAGCAAAGTAAAACCACACACATGTCCATAACATATGCATGCTGATATTTGCATTCCACCTTCGTAGTGTTCGTTCTGGAATAGTAACATTTGGATCTTGATTGTGCAACCATCGGCGCCGAGTTGGTTTGATGTTTGCTGTAATAAAAGACAGTTTTTCATTAATTATCACCTTCTTTTATCTCACAATTCTAGCTCATCCTGTGTATGTGCATATAATTATAATAGCTATATATATGATTTTGTTATAATTATTTCTCAAATTATCGGAACCTGCGGAAGCAGGTTCCAAGAGCTCTTTCATCGCGTGACTTAATAGCATTCATCTTCTAATTAGTCCGCCATATTGGTGCTCGTTACAATGGAGAAGTATGGGTTATGCTTACTCAACGCACTTTATAGCAGGCTCCATTAATTATTCGAAATGCCGTCGTACAAACAAACCTACTTTCGCATTACCCTTTGTGGAACACAAAGTACGAAGGCAATATTGGTGTAAAAAGGAAGGGAACAAGGTCTAATAAGAAGGGGAAATGTATACTTCGCACACAAACATAATGTCCTACAAATGGGCGAAATATAGAACTATTATACATTTCCCGTTCTTATTAGACCCTTGTTTCCTTCATTTTTACACCAATATTGCCTACTTATTCCAATCCTATATGCCACCAACTTTCTCATAGAGAATGTTTTTATTACTTGTTGTACAATTAATGCATTAAAATAGGAAGTCGATAGCCTTTACCGTTCGGAAGTTATATAGCGATTCAAACGTTACAACACGATTATTTTATAATGTTATAAAACATATGAAATTTTCTCGGAAACTGTCCCATATATGTATATATATATATATATATAGCCCATTACATTGCAATATTGCATACGCACATGCCAAGCTCAACGTCATTGATAAAATGGACTTCAGCTTAAATCGCTGGGCGGTTCACATTGAGACAGTAGCGCTTGGATTCCACAGATATTCACTATCGTTTTATAACAGGTGGAACAGCAGACTCATCAGCCATGATCACTGCTAAAATTGCGGTCAGATCACGTGTGCAGAGATAATGATTTCCGACATTTGCAGCAAAAGGTATGATCAATGTGCATAGCGCGTGGAAAATATGATAAACGATGGAGATTGGTGTTATTGTGATTTTTTGACTCTTTTACTTGGGGGTGATTTTGCTGTTATAATTGTAGGTGATATGTGCTCCTTCATAATGTATTTAAGCTTCTCCACTGGATGGCTGGTTAAGGAGACCGTGCAGTAAGTTTGGTATAGACGATTGAATCTTGCATGTATGGACTCAGCTCCTTGTTCTCCCATGAGCCCAAATCCAATGTGCTGATTGGATCGGATCCAATCTACTGCATGTCTTCCAGCATATGCATCTTTATTGGGATGTTCTCACCTGGAAATGTCACATGAAAATGTGCCATGAAAGTGGCAATGGCATGTTCTAACTGATGATTGATACAATGTATTATTTTGCATTGAGACACAGTGTGCTGCATTTCATACCTAGATCATTACATCCAGCTTCCGACACATAATTCTGATTGTAAATGAAGTGGAACTTGGCAAACAGTGAGAAAGTCTGCTTGAATGTCCCAGCTACCAGTTCTGCTTCCTGCAAGAGGGCAGAGGCCTCTCTCTGAGTCATAGCAATTATGTAAGATGATAAAGTTTCAGGTTTGTATGCTATGAGTGTGAGTTATACTATATGATCAGTGCTTACATGCATATTATATGTAATACTAAGGTGGCAGCAAGCTGGCGCTGCTTTCTTTCACTTGCTAGACAAATGTGAAGCACACCTTATGTTAAAACTAACCTTCTAATCATCCTTATTTTATTCCATGGTAGAGTGAGGTCAGCTTTAAAGGCCAATCCTTGTTCACGAGAAATATCAGAGGTTATACTGGCATACTTTAGCAAGCTGTTCTTTTCATTCTTGCTGAGACTTCTGATCTCTTCCCAAAGGAGTGTAGTAGGATCATCACTGGTGAGTACATGTCGCACCTTTTGAACTTGTTTTCTGTAGCGACATAGTGTTCTACTGCTAGCCTTGCTTATTGGGTGTTACTGTTGTAACATGCACAAGTGTTATTGGCTAAAAAAGATAATAATTTCATCATTGCCTAGTTACAATTATCATGTCATTTACATGCATATCCTTGAACCGTAATGACATCAGGCTCTGGACTGGAAGATAACACCCTGTGTATAATTCTTGCTGGTGAAACCTGGCCTTGGCCTTGTTCACCAATTATTGGTGGCGAGCATTAATATTGGTGATTGTGCTGCTAATGCTGGTGGAGCTAGCAAAGGTAAAGAGCTCGTATGAGGTGGGAGAGCTTGCATGGCATTTGTGGCTTTGATACAATCCTGCCCAGATGTTAACATTGCAGGAAGGACAATGTAGAGCTACATCCTCAAGCAATTTGACTTAGATTCTTGGAGCTGACTTGAGACTCTCAGCAGTCAGTTTGGTGCAGCAGCCCTTGCATGGACATGCAGTCAGTTTGGTACAGCAGCCCTTGCATGGACATGCAGGCATCCATTTTTTTACCAAATATTGGGCCAGCCAGTCAGCGCACACAACTGTTTGGCATGGTGGTGAATGGGCTGTGGAGGATGTCACAGCAAAGGGACCATTTCAAGTTATCCAACACTGAAATGGGTTGAACTGCTGCAAGTGGTATAACTTTTGTCATATTCTTCTTGTTTGGTGCAAGACGTATGTGTTTAGGAGCAGTTATACTAAGGGCGCTTTAGCCTCGTGCGGTCTTCCACCATCATGCTGAGCTATAAAATGGTCACAAACCTATGATTTGAATATAAATACGTTACTACATTTCTTCTCACCTTGCACCCACCATCTGATGCATGAGCTTCCTACTTGTATAGCACAATGCGGCTGTTGAAATGGCGATGTCGACTCCTGCCTTTAGCTTGCGCTGCACAACGCTTGCAGAAAGAATGTGGGTGAATCTGCGCTTCATCGTTTGCAGCATCCAGTCCAAAGCATAAGTAAAGCTCCGACGCAAACGTTGAACATGAGTAAACCCTTGGGTACTGGTGACTGGTCTTCAACTGTTTCCTTCCTTTCTTGAGGACCAAGAAGGATACACACAAGCGACGTCGACAATGCAATTTGAGCTGGCATAAGTGGAAGTCCATTGTAATCTCACTTGAATCATAGTGATCAATATAAAAATGTATAGATTTTATTCGTACTTTTTGCGATCGCTAAACTACCAAGAGAGCTCGAGAGCCACTCTGTGCATGTAATCTACCTTTTTACACAGACTGACGCACCTAATCAAGGTCCAAGCGTTTAGAAACTTAAGGAACGGTTCACGAAGCCCATGGCATCAATTGGACTAAACGAAGTCACCCGTACGTGCGCACGTACCCTAATAGATATACTTCCTCACGGTCAGAGAAAAGATATTTGCACATACGTTGGGCATATATATGTGCAGAAAGGATCTGTGTATACGTTTTACGTACTGTATACACCTCGTAGAGGCTTCCGTTCTGCACAAAACGGTACGATACTGAACGGTTGGATAATGAGTTCAATGATACCCCATTCCGGTACATATTTAATGGATGATGAACTCGGTACCGTTTTAAATGATGAATTTTAAGGTGTTTTTGAAAACATTATATTTCAGCAATCATATATTCATTTCTTGCCAAATTCTAGAAATGTATTGCCCCATCCCTTATGTGCATATGACACGATTTTAATGTTATTGAATCACTCCGTTGGCTGTATCCGAGGCCTGATAGGTCACGGAGGTAAAACGTATCATAACTCCAGCACCGAAAATACTTCCAATGCCAAATTTTAATTACTAGTAGGAAATGGTGTCCAAACAAACTGCGACTTTTCGCAATACCTTTATAGCGATGGTTAAAGAAATGTGTATTTGTTAGTGTTTAGGTATAAAAGACGCTTCATTAAGTACAGGCTGACATTGCCAAGTTTGGGTAAAGCTTAATTTAATGCACACAATGAAATCACGATTTATGCTTCCTCTCCATCGACGTCTGATTCGGTGCCATCTTCACCAAGTTCAGATCCCTCATCGGAGCTATCTTCTGATTCGCTTGTCGAGCCTTCCTGAACTGTCGAAGTCTTCGATTCTATGTTTATTCCGCGTGACGTCACGTAGAAATGGAGGAGTGGCACGTATGTAAATTTATAAAATGGTTCACCGCTGCATTAAGTTTGACACTATGCCTCGCTTTAACAATCGCTGTAATGGCATTGTGAAAAATCACCGTTTGTTTGGACAACATTTTCCTACTAGTGATTAAAATTTGGCATCGGAAGTATTTTCGGTGTTGGAGTTATGTCTCCGGGACCTATCAGGCATCGGATACGGCCAGCGGAGTGACTCTATATCACAATCGTACTGTATGTACACAATGGATGGGGCAATACGTTTCTCGAATTTGGAAAGAAACGAATGTAGGGTCGCGGAATTATAACGTTTTCAACAACACCATAAAAGTCATCATTAAAAACGGTACCAAGTTCAGATCTTTAACTCGGCGATTGATTTTCCAGTTCCGTTTATTGCCTGTTGTTTTAGTCAGTTCCGCGCTGTGGCCAATTCTTCAAGTCTTTACTAATGCAGTTATTTATACTTCCTGCTGCATCTCCTAGGGAAGGAACATCAAGTCAAGAGTTTCTGTTAGGATTTGAAATGTAGCCGTCCGTGATATGAGGGTCATTCTACATCGATTAGGCCCTCTTTTTTTAATACAATATGAGTTACTATAAATTTCCAACTCTATAGGTATGAACACTTTCACTTTATATATGTATACCACAAACCTCTTCGTTATTAAAATATCGAGCACTGAAATTTAATTGCCATAATGACCTTTCATACTTTGCATTGATTTACCTACTTTCTGCATGGGGAGAATATATCTCATTTTTGATTTAACCAAAGACAGGCATGACACTGAACTGTTTGACGAACTTAAAATTATTCATAGATGTTGACAGGGTTGGCCATTATCACTAAGTATTGGTGAAATTTCTATGTTTTGTGTAGTTTTTGTGAAGTTCATTATTTCAAAAAATGACACCAAAACGGAAGGGTTGCTAGGATCACCTTTGTTACCAAATCTGGTTTTGGGCCAATTAAGGGTGTGGCCATTACACCTTGCTAAACTCCTGATTTCATCTATTTGTCACAACAGTGTTGGTTCATAGTTGACCAGAAAGTTTACTTAATGAATCACCCTATGCAAGCGCTTGTTTAAGTAAACTTTCTGGTCAACTATGAACCAACACTGTTGTGACAAATAGATGAAGTCATCAGTTTAGCAAGGTGTAATGGCCACACCCTTAATTGGCCCAAAACCAGATTTGGTAACAAAGGTGATCCTAGCAACCCTTCCGTTTTGGTGCCATTTTGAAATAATGAACTTCACAAAAACTTCACAAAACATAGAAATTTCACCAATACTTAGTGATAATGGCCAACCCTGTCAACATCTATGAATAATTTTAAGTTCTCAAACAGTTCAGTGTCATGCCTGTCTTTAGTTAAATCAAAAATGAGATATATTCTCCCCAGGAAGTAGGTAAATCAATGCAAAGTATGAAAGGTCATTATGGCAATTAAATATTCAGTGCTCGATATTTTAATAACGAAGAGGTTTGTGGTATACATATATAAAGTGAAAGTGTTCATACCTATAAGGAGAGTTGGAAAATTATAGTAACTCATATTGTATAAAAAAGAGGGCCCAATCGATGTGGAATGACCCATGAGATAAAAATGTGTATGCTTTAATGTACATCTCCCTGTATACACACGTTGCACAACTTGTAGATAGTTTTAGTTATGGACTTCCTTAATAAATGTGTATGCTTTAGAAATCATCGATGTACATCTCCTTGTATATAGTACACATTGATGTTAATTGCATAACTTGTGCATTAATGGAATATTTAGCACATGTACAATGCAATGCCGTATAAATATATAGGTCTAGTTGTTACATGATTGATCCTTCATTGCAATTGACGTCCTTTTACACCATGATTACCTTGAAATCCTACATCTATATGTATGTCAATTTATTCAGAAAATTTATAAATTTGTACTTATCCACAATGTACTTGCATTGATGCTTATTTTCTTCCTTGCACACCATAAAATCCTTCATCCATTCCATTCAACTTTAATTGTTTTGATTTGTCTTCAGGTACAGGATTATAGGGTTTTCTGATAAAGTAACAGATTTGGAAAGAATGATTTGTTCATGCCATATGTATGACACTTAATTTTTTTTTTTTGTTATGCTTGAACCAACATGCAATTTAATAAAGGACTACGAATTGCTGTTTGAGGTTGAAAGGACGCCGTTTATACACTAGCTCTCTGCTTAATACATCAGGTGCATGATTGTGTGATTAGCATGAAAGAATAAGTACAATTATACACAGACACACTTTGACACAGTATAAAATGTTCATGATGGTCACTATGAAACACCTCATGTCATCCAGTTGTACGAATAGATGCGTTGCCACACTGGGAGGTATGCTGTCAAAGGATCTAAAAGTTTAACAGCAGGCAGAATAATGGAAAGGAAAAATTCAGTAATTAAAACACTTTTCCAGATTGCAATAATAATGTTATAAGGATATGAGCATTTACATGTACATATGTATTGTTGCAAACCAAGTAATCCATTAACTAACAAAATAATAACCTGCATAGCACAAAAAAGCCTTTAATCAATATTATAGTCATGATGAATGCAGCCATGTCTTGTAACTCTGCCCCAATCAAAATGTGAAGGGGATTTTGAAATATTAACATGCCATGATTTTGACATTGGCAGAATCAGATTAAAAATTTAGAGTAATTTAAGGACTTTTACACCTCCCACTTCAAAGTTTTAACATCTGTTATCCTGGGTCTCCCAAGGTGGGGCATAGCAAACAAAATTAGTAAATTCAGCTTTCCAGTTACGTGCAATGGTTTTGCAAAGTTGTACATGTTGTAACTTCTTTGGCTGTCAGTGCAGCATATCGTCACAGCTGAACCACCTGGTAGGTAACATGCTCCCAAAGAGTTTTAATATGCATCATAGAATATAATAACCAAAGGACAAAAATTACCTATTTAGCTAGGATGTAGCTGTACATTTAATACCGTATCCGTCAGTAAAGTAATACAATGGCCAAAATTTGGGGGAAGTGTAAAATATAAAAGGTCCGCTGACGATTATTTTAGTTTTTTGACACCCGATTTTATTACTGTAATCACTGAGACAAGTACTGGTGTTATCAGCATGAGGACCAATAGTCGGCTCAAAGGTACAGACACGCTGGTGTGTGGGAGGGTCCAAATTGGCGAAAACCAATTTTTGATCGTGAAATACACTCCATTTGAACTTTTGACCTTAGGATTTTTTGCTACAAAGTGTATCAATTAAACTTGTTCAGTGCATTTTACACACCTGTATAGTGAATATATAAAATGATGGGTGCTACCACGCGTACAAGTATGCACGTGTAAAGGGGGGTGTACGTACGATACATATCGTTCCTCTATAGTTGACATGGCTGGCTCGGTGCATGGAGCTCCAGTCGAATCAAGGGTTATTTATATAGATCATATTAATTTATGTGGCTGGTAATCATTCATTCATCCACCATCCAGCATGTCTGTATAAATGACCGCGTATGTATAAACATGCCGCACAGGCGGTACAGATGGGCCACTGAAGGCTCTATGGCATCACACATCTCTTGCAACGGCTTTAACACAATAGACATGATCAGACATGCATTTACATGTAAGTTGGGCCCTTCAGGATTCGCAAAGGCGGATCCATAACATGGTTACTTCAATTATTAATGGCAATTAGTTAACCTCCTGTACCCCACTAGACTTCAGCGTTAGTTAGTGATCTAAAGGCATTGATTTGAATTATGATATAAGTTTTTTTAGCTTCTTAAGAGGTAAGTTAATAAGTAGGTATAGTTTTAAATTTAATATTAGCATTTAAAATCCAATTCTGAGATGCCTTCCCATATACCGACCCGATGCATTAAAAGCACGCACACCTTGTTCTGCAAAGATGCGTTTTATAAGACTAAACTGTTGTGTGATATTCCATACGTCGCTGTGCTACATCGACAACTAAAAACAGTTATAGTCTTGCTAGCGGACCTTTTGGCTTTTTAGTTTGCCCCCAAAACCTGACCCAGATCATACGCGGATGCGGTATTAATGGGACATGGCTTTCTTAAACCATTGGTACAAATCACGCAGGACAACGTGCATTCTGTTTGCACATGAATATACACGTACACAGATAACATTCAAGTCAACAATCAGGACTATTAAATAGTAAAATACTGCTCATTGTGAACCGAATTTGAAATACAACATTCCTACCTAGAGATACATGAAATTCTAACCCAATAAGTTAGCAAACTTTCTAATCATGGCAACGAATATATACCGACATGTAGAGCACTAAAATCTGTCCAGTTAGAGACAAACAAGGTGGGAACAAGTGTATGAGATTTGAAAGCACAGCATTGAATGGTTGCGAAGATTTTTGATTAATGTAGCATACAATTTCAATAACCCCAGAAGGCTGATTGTGCTGAACACTGTTCCATATATCGCCTCCATTTTTAATTTGTCGCTTGGGAGCCAAATCGACAGACTACCAAAAATTTCTCTGCCCTTGGGGTACACACATGCCCCACTGGGATGATTACTTTTACTATTTAACACCAGCTGATTTTCATCTCCACTTTTAAGCTTACATCCCCAGTATCATCCCCAGTACCAAACCCAGAGGACAATATCCAATCTACTCTCCTTCCTTTTATCCCCTACATGCATGCATATATGATAATAAAAGGTCTAGCTGTCGTATGGCATCATTAATATGTGGCATAAATGGTTGAGTACATGTAGTTCACAATCAACCCTTTAAACTGCATTGCAAATCAGTATTGACTTGCATACATGTAGATGCAATGATGACGAACAGTGCCTTTTAGTTTGACCTCTAACTCTACATCAAGCACACCAGCGTAATACATGCAGCTGTTGATAATGTAAGTACATTGCACATAGACGAATGCACAATAGTACTGTATATATGAGCTAAACAATGCCACCACGTGCCAAGTGCTCCATTAAAAAACATGTACATGTAAGCACATGTGCACCATAAATGTAATCTGTAAATAGTGAAAAGGAACAAGCTTACCGAGAACATAATGAGCCAGTGGGATGCTGGTGGATAAGAACTTCAAAAGTCGTATCACGATATCCCTGGTAAATAGCATAAGGGGAACTATGACACATGAGGTGTATTAGACTATCATAATACTATGCAAATTCATGTACATGTAAGCAACAATCACCCCTCGGAAAAAGTACAGGAAAGCTCATTGACAATCTGTTATTGAGTGTTGGTGAACGCAAAACCGGTTGCAATGTGTTGTGTTACATAATGTTCACATGAAACAACACTACCACTGCACTTACCTACAGAAAATAAAAAACACTCCGTCGGCACAGTTCTACGCATTAGCGATTGTAAAAATGCATGTTTAAGCCAATCGTTTATATCTCCAGACAGCTATATGTACGTGAGCCATAGAAATATTGGAAGGCATGTACCAACTTCAAAAACTCAAAGTTGCATTGGAAAATAGGCATACATGTAGCACAGATGAATAAAGCCATGCTGGTGATCATACCATTTATAAAGTATAATTGCACACACTTAGAAGTACAGTCGACGACCAATCATACCAAAAGGTATAATAGTGGTATTGAGGCAAACTGTTAGTCCAAATCCACTAATGGCTTCATCTATGCCTTAATTAGATTCACCATGCAAATGTATTTGACCTTTTATCAAGAAAACAAACCAACCCATGCAACTGGATTTTATGCAACACTATTTAGCAACAAATCCATTTGCCTTTCTTCACACTCTTGGGAGCCGGTTGTGCTGATAGTGCAACGTACCTGAAAGACTTTGCACATAAAAGTGCGGCATGTTTGTATTACAAATTGTATGTAGTGTGCAAGAGGTACATATACAGTTGACCCACAGCATCTTGTATGATGTGATGTTCATCAGATATGCACAACACTGGGTTAACATGTGTAACTTAACTGTGTTTGTTTTTCAAGAATAAATGTCCATATATTACACATACACAAACACTAGGGCAAACAAACAAGATATTAACAATTTCTGCCTGCTGAGCAGGACAGATCGATGGCAGAGTCTAGTGGGGAGCATGCGCCTCAATGGTATGACAATCTAGAACCACAAAGACACATGATTGCAGAACGTAGCAATGAAAAGCTCAATTTGGCACAAAGCCAAAAAAGGGTTAGGCTGTATGGCTGATCGTGCTTTTTTGCAATAAGTGATGCAAGCCTCTTATAGAAGGTTTTGGCAGCAGGACCTAATCCACCAGAAGTAGAAAACACATAACTGTGCTTGCTTGGGCACACAACTTTGATTCTACATGATCTCTGCATATGCTAACTACATGTATGAAATGCATACAGCATTCAACACATCTCACATGTGCTAACCATTATGCCTAAATAATTTGCGACACAGGTAAAATGGTTAAGAACACAACATGACGCTCACCAGGCGATTTAGTTTTTTACAGATATAAGTGTAAACAACATTAATTAATACACAAACCCAGTTTATTGTTTCATGTCACTTCATAATTCATTTACATACATGTACAGTTTAAGGTATTGATAATGACCAGCGCATGTGCTCATCATGGTTGGGCACATATATACGGCCGAGCACACGCATCAGCATTGCACAATGCCTAATCAAGCACCAAAAAATTTTCTTACTGAGCAAACCTGAGAGGATGAACAAGAGTGCAAAAGGGAAAATCTGATACCGGGCAACTGGAGACCGCGTCACAACACTAAGTTGGTTTGGGGGAGTTTTTGATGCAAGGAACCTCAAGGTAGACGGGGCATCAAGGTGACTCGTGGGGGCCGTTCTCGAAGGAACAGACGGCGTGGCTAATCAAATTTTTCACAAAAGAAACAGCTGGCTCATCGACGTCGGAAAAACCCAACATATCCTGAACTGGTGAGGATTGGCAGAGTATGTAAGTGTGGGATAAGTATTGAAACGGGCTTCGCAGTACAAGCTTAGCCTTCAGGTAGGGAAAGTAGCTAGGACAGAGCATGTGTATACGGTATATTTGTATGAAGGCGGAAGGCCTGTCCTACTCTATGCCACAATGAGATTCGGAGCCTCACTGCAAATTTACTGTCTGAAGTGTGTCACAATGTAACTACATATCGAACCAACCCTACAACCAGTTACTAGGGAAACCTTCAAACTTGCCTCTGCCATCACTGACATTGGAGCAAGATCAGACATTGCAGCTGATGGTTTCTGGGGTGGCCACTTTGAAAAAAACGTTTTTTGACGTCAGAGTCCTTAACCCACTTGCTCCATCTAACACCACCACCACACCCACACCCAGTGCTTGCTACCGCAGACATGAAAAAGAAAAACAAAGAGCATATGAGCAACGTGTCAGGGAAATAGAGCATGCCTCTTTCACCCCCATTGCACTCTCCACTACTGGTGGAATGGGTCCAATTGCAATCCCTTTCTATAAACGCCTGGCAGACCGGCTAGCTTCCAAATGAAACTCATCCTACAGCCAAACCATTGGATGGTTGCGATGCCGTCTGTCCTTTTCTCTCCTCCGCTCATCCATCCTATGCATCAGAGGAGCTCGCTCATCAAAGGGGCGTGTACCCTGCAGTGTCCCTCTTCCTGTAGACCTACATGTAGTGCACAGTGAATCTAGGTTCACTCTGGGCTAGAAAGCAACTAGCTGATCCATATCATTAAACTTCATTATTTAACTTGTATCTAACACTGTGTACATTACATTCACGTACCTATAATAAAGACTTTGTAGTCAAGGGCATGCCCACACCACACGGCCAGTCATGGGTGGAGCAGGCGCCAGCTATACATGTACTAAGTATAACGTTTTATGAAGCTTCATTTGATTCTACGTAATGCATTCTTTGGCAGTTCCACTCCCAACCGGTTTTGCTGTATTCTACCGATGATATACTTCTTATTTACATGTAGCTATTCCCAAATGACAAATACATACAGTATTGTTCAGTTAGTTTCAAGCTGACAACTTCTAACATTTTTTCTTTGCACTGTGCCAAAATCCAACCTTACTACCCCAATCTTTCAGCACGTCATTATGATTTATGTTGTTGGTACAGAAGTTGCTTTGCTAATACAGTGTAGTATTGACTGTATTTCACACCTGTTTAACAACTGCATGGATATACCATTGAATTGCTTACCATTTCTACAGCACAATCAACTGTTTTCTTGTCTGTTCATACGGATTTGCAAAAAAATAATTAAGTTGCACCTTACACATAGATTAGGGTTAATAAACTACAGTCCAACCCTGTCGATTAGTATCTGGTACACCCCAAATATGTCCTGATGTAATTCACAGTTGTTTTTTCTTCGTACTTTTATAGCTGCCCAAAGATGTGCAGCAAAACAAATTCCTCTAGTAGATTCTGTCATGCTGCCACCCGTCTTCGCACTCTACCACATACTTTATACTGTGCAAAGTGCTGAAGGCCTGCCTTACAACCCCCTACTTTCCATAGGTCTTCTTTATCCTTTCAACAACATTTGTGCCCGTTTGTTGGGAGATTAAAGGTTAATTGATCGCTAAATTCTTACATATGAATTTTGGGTGGTATAAATGTTCCTCATGGCTACACATACTAGTGGCAGGAAAAGTAGGAAGAGACTTGATTGTAAAGATAAAAATAACTAAAGGTAAAAACTCAGCAAACCTATCCAGGATATTTGCTAAGAATTTCATGTCAGCAAGTCAAAATTATACCAGTTATTCAGAAGAATGGACAAGATTGCAAAGAATATTGTATGTTATACCAAAACATTCCATTAATTGGTAGTGAATAAAGTCTAATACCCTAACATTGTTTTCAATTGATTTTGAGAAGAAGACAGAAACCTCTTCCAGTTTCTGGTCCAACCAAACATCAAGGAGTACTAAGTTAAACATCAGGTGGGTGGCTACATAGATAGTGTTTTAATATAGGGAAAGTGTGCGCCTTCATGGCGAAATCAGGTAAAGGTACAGGAAAATTAAAAAAAAAAATAAAGGTCGGGGGATAGGACATCCACAAGGACTAGGAACTAGTTCCCTATCCTAACCATAACCCAACTAGAGGAGGGGTGGGGAGGCACAGATATAAACTTGCACAAGACAAAACAGTTAGGAGGGTTATAAGGAACAGCGTATTTTAATCCTAAACACAAGTGATTAAATCGACTTTACATATATCTAACATCAATACATACGAAACCCTTGAGGGTGACTACACTAAGGAGCTTGGAGCTAGAATGTATGAGTATTGACCACTGAAAAGGAGGCAGTTGTCCAGGCAGAGCAGGATGTTAAGAAAAGTAAAGACCCCACTTCTCAAAGCCAGAAGCTGAGTCAGGATTGCCGACTGATCAGTGTACGTCATTGACAAGTAGAGGATGACCTCGCTGCTAACTCATACGACAAGAAAAGGCTAGAGAAGGCGGAGCAGGTGGCCAAGAAAAAGGTGGTAACGAAACAGAAGAAGTGGTGGGATGAGGAGGCGTGCAAAGAACCTAGGCTGGATAGCAGGCCCAATCTGGTGACATCAGTGCCATTTACACAGCCTGCATTAAGTGGCAGTGCAATCAGTGCAAGGATCCACCATCTGGTACCAATATGGCGAACCTGGTCACGAGAAATGCATGTGCACCAAGAACCCTTCAATGGCCACTCCCATCATAGCATGTGTTAATAGCGAGCCTGTTTGTGATGCGACAAAAGCAAATGAAGATAGACGCAATACCTTAGTAAAGGCAGGTTTGCTAGCAAATGAGGAAAAATCAGTTTGGGTGCCATCCTTGGTTGTAGCATGGTTTTCCTACAGTGTTGTGTTTTAGTACCAGATGCTAAACTAGAAAAGCTTCAGTCGCTTCTGCAGGCAGCAATTGCAAGCTGGCAGTTAGTAATCAATGCCACATGACTGGCCTATCTCATTGGAAAATTATATCTATGATCCTAGCATTGGGTTCTGTTGCTAGAGTGATGACTAGATGGCTAGATGCATGCACGTTGTGCTTGAGAGTCGCATGAAATACTCAGCTAACAAGATGCAAGGTCTGGACAGAGAGTTGGCAAGGAGTACCCCTGGTTTTCCTGTTCAGGATGTTCACCTGACACTCTAAGGTACTCATACATGTAGGTGCTCTGCCATTTCCTTTATTGTGGGCTAGTAAAAAGCCCAGTAAGACAGAGCAGTACAGGGATTTGGGATATAGTGGTTATTGCTCGTACACGGCACACCAACTTGCCCATTAAACAGGACAGCACATTACATTGAGATGGTTAAGCTCACAATGTAGTCTAGAGAGAAAACGTTCAGGGGTATTGTGAATACAAGGAGGGTGATAAGCTCTATACGACTGGGGGCATTAGCTACACTCACCTCAGAGTGGCAAAGATAGATCAGTTTGGGATGGGACCCTGCACTGTTTGGTATGCACAGTCTCCAAAATGGTGGTGCAACCACAGCAGTTAATGCCAAAGTCCCTGGTAGACTGTAAAAGTGGCATTATTGTTGGAAGTCAGAGACTGCCAAAGATGGGTATGTAAAAGACGCAGTACAAAACTGCGTAGAAGTGAGGAAACACTTGGGTTTGTGCCTACTAACAGCAAACACTCCCTTCTTTGCATTGTCTAGTCGCGATATACATAGTCGGTGAACACCAATGTTAAATGTTAAGATGGTCAACTTGCATGGAGACAGGAGACTGATGCACAGACAGCCCCTGCAGTGCCCTCAGCTGTTGATCTGGTGGGCCCATCAGAGTCTCCCGCAGTGCTCGTACTGGCGACCCCATCAATTGATGAACCAGCGGGACCATCGGCAGCCATAATGCTACCACATACGACATGTTGTGGTATAATGGAAATCACCGCACATGTCACGCCTGCATGAGTGTAACGGTGGTGAATTTTGACTGTTGAAGATCTAGTGGGTTCATCAAGTGATTTGGGGTCACCGGTACGAGCACTGAAACTGCCCCTGCCGAATACAGGGGCAGCTGGTTCATCGTGGGCTGGTTATTGATTTTAATCATCAAAATGAAACAACTTTCAGTTCTAGCCAGTATACAGTATCGGTCAAAATAAACATCACAGTTCGTCTTCGTACTACGATGAAGATACGGCTTCCCTCATTGAGATCGTTTGGCTCCGTGTGGTTTAAATAAAAACTGTTTATCACATCGACAGTGTAAAATAATCCGTGCATCATCGTCTTTTTAGCTTTCTCCCACATGCGCTGTAATTTAAACTGCTTAAATTCAAGTTTACAGTGAGCGTCGGATTACATTATATTTCTTGCCCGCAAAGTATTCAAGGCGCCGACAATTAGCTAAATGCTGAAGGAGGAGAACCTTTCTTGTACGCGGGAAAACTTGTATCTCTTTGTATGAGGATACACAATCGATTGGTCGAAAACAAGGTTCCCATCGATTATCCAAAGTGACGGCTGAAATCGAAGCACTTATGACAAGCGCTTCGATTTCAGCGGTCACTTAGGATAATCGACCGTCACTAGCGCTTCGATTTCAGCCGCCACTTTGGATAATCGACCGGAACCTTGTTTTCAACCAATCGATTGCAATGTCGAAGAACAAATGCGCGCTGACGATGAAACTACAGCGTACTGTAGCTTTCTCGAGACTTTAGAAGCGTCATCTTCTCGACTAAACCACGAGCTACGCTACCGTACTTATTAAAACGAAGTTGCGTGCACAAGCACGATGACATTCCGCTAAATTGTTACACTATTAACACATGAAGGTGCCGATGGTCGGCTATGTCTTAGGAATCGTTTTTGAATAGTTTTATTCGATCATACTGCATAGTGCAACCATCGTAGTACAAAGACGAACTGTGATGCTTATTTTGGCCGATACTGTACATGTAAATGAGCTTACACATACATGTACATGTACCTGAACTATAGCTCTAAAAGATGCGCATTTTCAATGTTATGTACATGTATACAAAAAAAAATTTCATTTACAAACCGGTATCATGTAATACAATACGGGACATTTGTAAACAATACTTACTTCTAATTAGTGCTAAAATGAACAAATGAATTAAATCAAAATGGCATCTAGCTACTTAATCTTTTGTGAAACTAGCTGATACTCAGACTTTTTTATTTTGCGAATACACAGACCATGAATGGCTTCCAATTATTAAAAAGAATTACAGTATCAAATGAATGAAAACCTTGCTATATATGCATTTATTATTTTACCTTTTCAACTCCTCCCATGAACACATTACAGTTACATGTAGATTGTAAATTAAGAGAGCATTGATGTGATGCTAAATATAGCCATACACGTTCTGTGAGGGGGTGTTATGACTAAAAAATATTCAATTATTCATGACTGGTGTATTATGTAAACCATTCACACAATCTGGGCCAAACTAAAAATATGAGTATTTGTCACAGGAATATGGAATGACCTGAGCGCAAGTGAGATGTACATGTATTGAGGACGTGCATCGACTTTATGGTTTTCATATGCAGGATCATGTTGTGTGCCTATGATGTGACAAATTGAGTACAGCTACATGTATCACGTGCCCATCAGTAATGATGGATTTACACCTAGATCCAAACGCTGAACTGTAGATACATATCACAGAAGATGCTTGCACACACATATAATATGAAACATAATTGATACCACAGCCCAATGTCCTTGTTCTAAACCACTGTGTACAGTAAACATCATTTATGATCATGCATAATAAGAATTTTTCGCTTTCTAGATACATGTATTTACCTTACATGTATATGTACATGTATAATACACTGTACACATAAGTACACATACTGCACATGAACAAATCTGGAACTGGCAACTCACTTGGTGTACTCGTCATAGAATGGGGAACGCAACAGGTACACCAGTAATATGCTCCTACGCCTTAACACTTCTGACCTCTCTGGCACATTAAAGTGGGACAGACTTCCGTGCATCTGTAGGCTAACAAGGTCACACAGATGCATAAACATGTAAACAGCCCACATGTAACAGTACAGTACATACACACACTAATTACAGGGTGTCCTAGAAATCAAATGTGACTTCCACGCAGTCAACTATGTACATGTACATGAATTACAAGTGCTCAACGTTGTACATGTGCGCATTTATGCTCCATGCATCTGTATATATGTACCCCCAATAATAAATAAATCACCGAGGCTCATACATGAACATGTCATGACTACAGCAAAGGTTATGAATACAAGTGTGCATTAATACAATGGATTGTGATCAAGACAGTGTGCAAGCACACAAATGCACACACACACAAATGCACAATCTGATAACAGCACACTGCACACTCATTACATGGCTGTGGCATGGTGAGACATGCAAACATGGGGAAGTTTATGTTTGGGAAAGAACTGAATGAAATTAGGATGTACATGTACAGTAACTGCATAAACTTGTAAACTGTGCACATACATGTATATGCCTTGAAAAAAACAGTATGTACAAACTATGTCAGAATACAAGACAAATGAATGTTTAAAGATACATGTAATGTACTGTAGATGCACATGTACAGTACTACAAAGGTGTCTGGACTGCGTGAAACAAAGGTACTGTATCTGGACATGTACATGTACTATCTACATGTATATGTGCTCTTGTTTATTTTTAACATTTATTTTAACACATGTACAGGTGTACTCAGTTGAAGTGGTTTATAACGGTCAGCCATCAGATATTTTGTCATTCCACTGTTAAGAAAGTCAATTTATTATGGCAGCAGTAAGTTGTATTTGGCCATTCAGTTACTTTACACCCACTGATCAAAACTGTTACGCTTAATTGGCCAACCTCAATTGTCGTTGGTTAGGCCACTGCTCTACCTGTTTGTGCTCTGTACAAATATAATATTCAGCTTCATGCAAGTTTTTGCATCATAGAAGACCAACCAGTTTAAGGTTTGCTTTATCAAAGTCGCAAAATAATCAAGGGAGCCATTGATGTTCCACATGGCAACTCTGGGGTGTCATCTGAAGAAAGCAGTTGTGCTAAAAGCCTGTAACAACCACACCATATATACGTGAAGTTTATGAGGTATGGAAGCGTATATGATTCAGTAAAAAATCATGGCAAACCATGTTGCAATGATTAGTCATAAATAAGTAATGATGTTGGATCGTGTCAGTCCAAAGTCCCCCTAGTTTCCTGTACTGGAAGTTGCATGTAAAATAGAACAGTTTGTTTGGCAATAGAAAGTGTTTATTTCTTGCTTTTTCAGCTGGGTCACCATTAACTACATGTACACTGATACAATACATGTAACTTACCTCACAAGATCCATGACAAGAGCAATCAACCATGGTTTCCATGACTTCTGCTTGAACACAAACATGGAAAGAACTGCAAGTTGAAGTGATATTTACAAAATTGACAACACAAGTACATGTAGATGCACATGCCAGGTATGTGCACAACAGGGAGGAGTACATGTGTTGAAGATAATATATACATGTACATGTACAGCAGTGCTATGTCAGTTAATGCATGTGAGTGTTAAGAGTGTCAGTGTGTGTCTCTAAATCAAATTGAATGCATGTAACACTGTACATCTACATCTACATGCATACATCAGAATGCACAGACACACACAAAAACACATGTAACATTCATGAATGCAATAGGTTTAGACACGAACACTATCAGAGTACACATATACAAGTGTTCATTTTGCTACAAGGGCAGTATTCATTCATCAATTACAAAGCAGATGCATGCGTGCATACCCGTACACATACATACATGTATGTAACTTTAAAAACAGTTTGGTACAAGGTTATACCAATTGTACTCCACAATAACAGAAGTCTGACAACACCAGAACATTCACGTAACAAAATCACACGCATGCCAAGCAAATGATGCTGAATAAGCACATCCCATGTACACATACACCCTATGGTACATGGGATTACATATATGCTGGATGGCTCAGACATATCAATGAGGTAGCCCTGGCCTGTCACTAGGTGACATTAGACCAGCAGAGAGTTGCCCCAATCATGACTAGTGACTTCATTAAAGTATGGAAATAATTATCAGGACACGCACATGTACAATGTTCACACCCACGCACACGTATGTACATGCATCCAAATGCTACCTGCCTACAGACTGTGTTCTGGATGGTGGTGTACAATTAAAGAAGCCAGAGCCCTTGTGCCTTTGGATAGTGCGCAATAAACACAAGCGACATAACCATAACCATTATTACATTCCACGCACCATGAACATTTCCCAATGCTCAAATTTGATACCATACTGCCATCAAAACAGACAGTAAAAACATATCTTGATATTGCATCTTAAGAATGACCTACTGTATCTGTGTATATGACGTACATGTACATGCATACTAGTAGGGGGACCTTTTAATACCCTGTCAATTAAGGTTAATATAACTCTGTACATGCATGACCATGCATGACCCCAACAATGTACACGTTCATGTATGACCCCCCTCCTGTAATATTATACCATGGACAAGCGGTCTTGCGATGTAGAGAATTTCAGCTGCTGCCTGGAACCTGTTGAGAGTGGTGGGCCTAGAGGGTGAACCATGGCGATGTTCCCTGCTTGTGGTACTCAGAGGGTTAATGTGGTTCTGCAGCTCGGAGTAGGCAATAGAAGAATCTAAGATGGTGGGGCAAAAAACAAATAAATAATTCACACACAAAGGAATGCAAACTAACAAACATGACATACACACACGTGCATTTGTAATATATGCATTTGTAATATACATATGTACATATAGATATGCATACACATGTATATACATACTATCAAATAACACCAGTAATTAACAAACACGTGACATGATAATGAAGGTCACACATTTTCAAAACGTACATGTTAGGTTTAGTACTGCAAATTCGCTAACAATCGCTGATTCATGTCTTAATATAAGGATATTCCCTACTGGTTAAATTAATGAACAAACCTAAAATTACCGTCTGGTACGGAGTAGTGAGTACATGTATATCACATTCTTGTAACGCAGTGCCCTGAATCACATGAGTGTGCACATGCACTGCAATGCTCATCCCTCATACCTCTATACCTCATAATACTAAACAACACACACAGTAAACCTAGTTACAGTACTTGTACATTGGTACATGTATGATATACATGTACTAGTGGACCTATAAACAAATTAACATGTTAGACATATAGATAATTATACACGCACAGCAGAGCATATTTTCCACCCATGCAGCTACATAAACGTGGTCTTAATCAACTGCCCTAAAAGACCAATGAATTGGTTTTGCTTGTGGGAGAAGAACAGGACACGTGATAAAGTGGCCATTATTTCCACCACCAACCATGCTAACTTTTATCTCATCAATCTAAGGCATAAGCACACACCTACAGGTCAATACGTCTATCCACTCTTTTGATTGCGACAGAACACGCTTTGGTCCCCTCAGTGGGTGTGTACTTTACTCACCTGCATGAATAGACCTGACAACTTTCCCTGTGCGTGGCCCCTTCCAAGCTAGGGGCTTCCCTCCATCTGTGAGGTCGCCTTCAACCTGTGCAGTGCACAACAACTGAGCCTTGTTCCTGTCCACACCAGAGACAGGCGGGCTCTTCACAATGCCTCCCTTCAAGTAGAAGACTAACAGCAGGCGAAGGCAGGCCCTGGTGTATGTGTGGGGGAGAAGGAGGGGGCGACCAAAGGGTCACCTTGGCTACGATTGGACATTTCTATACATGTATATGTACATGTACATGTACATATACATATATGACCACACAAAGCAGTATTAAATTAAATGACACATACGTGGGATGGAGGCTCACAGCTACACATACATGTACATGTACACTACAATGCACTAATTAATCCGTGGATGAATTTTTTTTTGAAGCCCAAAACAAAATTTTCTACCTGACACTTTGGCTCCAGGACACATCATATTCATGACATACACACGCGTATACACTTGTACATTACAGATGTGACCAATGGACACACAGGTATACAGTGTGAATTACAGTATACTCACACCATACACATACACCACTCACTGCACATGTACAAAACCCTTGCACATGCACACTCACTTGAGGGCCTGTACCAGGACCACCATGCCATACTTCCCGGGCTCCCTCATCAACTGCTCCATGAAAACCTCACAGACAACCTCCACAGAGTCCAACAGGGCCAGACACCACAGCAGCATCTGGTGTCTGGGAGAGAGCTTGTGCACAAGGGGCAAAGATGTAGGACAATGTAAGAAAAATTTTAAAACCACAGCATAGACAGCTACATACAAAACGTACATACATGTATACATGTATGTGTATACATGTACATGTACATGTACACACGAGAACAAAGAGGCATTTTGTGGACTGATATGATATCAGTTTTTTGATGACAAAAAACTACACTGCACCTGCAAAATGATTAACTTAGTTTAAGTTTTATGTTGCAATGGATATTATACATTCATATCCCCATTTCGGGCTAATATTTCCATAGACTGTGATGTGTTCATGGCATGAACCTATCACTAACAAAGTGCATAGCACAATTTTCCAAAAGGGCCAAGCTTACATGTACGTACACATTGCTAGATAGCAGATGTAGATGTGCTTATTAATACAGTAGCAATGCATTGCTACTCAAAAAAATAAATGAAGACTTTTCTAAAAATAAAACTGGTGCTGCAGCATGATATATAAGACAGATGCACACGCCCTCTTCCGGACACAGGCCATTCAGACAATACATGTACATGTAACTACATTCCGACCACTGCTCCTTCCACAAACTGCAGATCAAACACAAAAGAGACACATAGATTTACACATTACGTATGCAAGTTATTAAGTTCAGGAGTGCACTTTTACAGCTCACATTCATGGTGTTGCAACCCGACGTATAAATGGATGGGTGGGTGTAGAGATGGATGTGAGGGTGTGGAGATGAATGGGTGTGGGAAACGAATGAGAGGGTGTGGTTACAAAGGTAGGTGTATGAGTGAACATAATGGAATGGGAATGTGAAGAACAGTAGCTTGCATCCTCTTCCCCCCAACCTTCTCCCAATTTTGTACAATGCCCACCCAATGATTATTGACTCACTTTGGTAATGTTACTTGCGGCTGGACATTTCTTGCACACTATGTAGTCATTCAGCAGCGAAAAGAGGTTGCTAACACAGTACGCTACCAAGAAGAAGTGAAAGGAGGGCAAAGAAAACTGTATTGAGCCATACCAATATTTCACCTCTACATTCATTTCAGATGATAGTTGAACATAAAACCACCACCCCTGGACAAGCTTCTACATGTACAAGTATTTGTTTACACCTGCTTAAATGTTTACCTGTAAACCCACCACCCTCCCTCTTGGACCCCCTCTGGGTATTAGTCAGTGGATGTAGCATCATACGTGTAGATTGTGCAATAATGCTTACGTCAGTATAGACCCCCAGGGGACATGTATTTTTAATTATCATTTAGACCACCACACCGACGGGACTTATTTCCAAACACCCCACTGGATTTTTAGACATGATCCATCCCACCCTGGATACCATTCCTAGGGGTGTAACGGTTAAATAATGGAATAGCCCGTCGTAACGTCGCAGCACATGCCACGCCCACCAAGATCCGGGCTCACCTAATTCAAAGACTCCTTGGGAAGCTCCAAGCCTGCCTAAGGAATGCATCACACATGTCGTAAATCAAATCATTAGCAGCGCCTCACCCCCATCTCCAATACATGCCCACCTGGAAACAGGTAGCTCACAACACGCAGCCCGGTCTCAAGTTTGTACGCCAATTCCGGATCTCTTACAATGAGCTGCTGGTATTTGTCTACGAATTCCCCACACGTGGTCAACAGGCGCTGCAGCGTAGCCTGCGTGGACTCCCTTACAGACGCGGCCATGTTTAAGTGCACGATGCACTCCTCGTCCCCTCCCAGGTCAAGATAAGAGGCGGGGCGGCCAATTGTAATGATTCGCGTCCTTCACAATTTCATAATTGACTAGAATTATTCCATGTTGGCCTACTTCATGAACAGGCTGCTTGTTAAATTATCAAGCAAACATCTCGTCAACTACAAATTTTTTAACCGTTTAGGTTTGTTTATGGACTGAAAACTTCAGACAATCAGTCAATTGAACGATCTCCAATCGTGCTCATAGGCGTAGGAACAACCTTAATAGGGGGGCCCAAAGTCATATAATTCATTGAATTTCACCGTACATGGTATCACCTATCACCATGTACGGTGAAAATCGATGAATAATATGACTTTGGGCCCCCCCCCCCCCCCCCCCCCCCCCCCTATTAAGGCTGTTCCTGCGCCTATGGGCCACTGCTTTAGTTAATTTGAGGAGCATATCCTTACATAAGGTCGTTGCTGAAATATAAAAACAATGGTGAAGGCTTGGTAGCTAGAATTTTCATTGATCGAAAGTAGAATTGGTCACATGACTAAAGTAATTTTAGTCATGTGTCAAATCCTTCTAAGGAAATCGAAGGTGTCAAGTTGGAATCAGTAACATTTGAATTGATTAGCAAAGCAGTACCACAGTATCGCATATTTCTTGTACTGCAAGTTGAAAGCGGCAATGCCGGTTTGGTATGCTTACTGCATGCATGAGGTCAAAGATGATTACCAAATCAATGAATTAATTAATGGCATTCTTTCAAAGCATGACAAACTTCAATTCCTGATATAATGTAGAAAACACACGCCTGATTTCCAACGAATTTAACTAATTAAAGTAATGCTCAATCATCCTGCTTTCTGAAAATATAAACTGATAGTTTACAAGTAAATAAAAACATTCTCTACGAGAAAGTTGGTGGGATATAGGATTTGATTATGACATTGGTGGTGTAAAAAGCAAGGAAACAAGGTCTTATCAGAAGGGAAAATGTCATAGTCCTGTATTTAGCACATTTCTAGGGCATGTGTTGTTTGTGTGCTAAATATAGGACTATGACATTTTCCCTTCTGATAAGACCTTGTTTCCTTGCTTTTTACACCACCAATGTCATAATCAAATCCTATATCCCACCAACTTTCTCGTAGAGAATGTTTTTATTTACTTGTTTTCTTTATTTTTTTTCATACCCATTTAATTATACAAGACATTAGTCTCGTACCCAGACCGTCTATGACGTAAGCGATTATCGCTGTACACAGTATAATCACTACGTCCATACGTAGTTTACAGCGATAATCGCTTACGTCATAGACGGTCTGGGTACGAGACTAACAAGACATAGGAGGCTGATAGTCGATTGTTTATCAAAGTATTATATTATATAAAAGCGAGTCCTCCAGCCGATTCTGAAGCTATTGGTGAAATTTTCATCGCTTAGAAATGTTCCTGTCCTGAGTTATGCGTTGCCAAGAAGGAGGAGAAGGAGAATAAGAAGACGACCCGCCCCTTGTTCCGAGACTGGGTACGAGGACGGGCAGTACACTCTTGTTCTCAACAACCACGCGGTTCAGCGACATGAAACAAAAACGAAACTACTCATTTTTGACTTCTAGATCGATTGCTAAAACAAGCTACACGATCCGATCGTCGGGAGTGTTGTTACAGACGGGTCGCGTTTTTTTAATGACATTCATAGTCGGGGTCAAATCCTATATGGAAGTTTCTAACGAAACTTCCGATAATTCTGTCAATAACATATATGATGTACTGTCTGCCTAATCTAGTCGTCTGGTCCCCAGACTACTGTCTGCCATGATTGTATAGTGCACAATATTGTACCCTAAAACGTGTAGTATGTGAATGTATCGCATAGCTCTATTAAGGCCAGATTGAGCATAAGGGTTCTATGGGCAAGATCAAAGTAAAGATATGACCTCATAAAACGCGAAGTTCGGGCTACGCTCGGTTTTTTATTACCATTGGTTTTGACGCAGCATCATTTAGTTTAGTTGTTAAGCACCAGACTTAAAACTTCTGCAGAATTGTTTCACTATTTTGGAATACACAACAGCACAAGCCATTCTATACCATACTCTGGTTGTATACAAGCCAATGTATCATGCTATGGTTCTCTATTTGTCCTTCTACTATGCTCTAGCTATACATAATTATAAGTCATTTCTATCATGCTGTGCTTATCTAAAGTCATTCTACTATCATGTTCTGGCTGTCCAATAGCTATTCTACCATACTCCGTAGTTCTCCACCATAGTTCTCTACAGGTCTTTCTGCCATACTCTGGTTGTCTACAGATAACAGTTCTCGTTGATTTTCTGTTCTCAGGAATAGCAGTGTAGCCCACAATAATGTAAATTCTTCTGTGTGGTTGTAAGATATTTACTGTTACAATACCATCATATATGAGGCAGTGGCTGCATGCCATTACATTCTTAAAAATACACATCATTTCCCACATGTGCTGTCTTGATATGCCCTGATGCACTGTTACAACAAAAGCTACCATAAAATTGAAGGTGTCCTACTTCCCTCTGCGTGGGAAAGTGTTTGTGAGAGTGTTAGGGTGCTAGAGGGGATAGTTAATGTGGTAACATCATGTCTTTATTATGGTCTCAGTTATCTGCAATGGAGGACGTACATACATTATTTATGGCCATTACCATGGCAACCATAGTGTACTCTTTGTGGCTTAAGTGCTTATTGGAAATAATGAATTATGCATGCATGAGAAATGCACTTTATGCTGCCTTTCCTGACATTTGCGTACGTAGATCTTCGGTTAATTCCTAACTATGCCTGTTATGTAATAGACCAGAAGGGGGGTCCTGACCCGTCCGCCAGTGGGGTTTGGGTCTGGGGACCTCAGATATGTGGCAGACTACACTTATAATGTTTGCATTGCTGGGTGTCTTCCAGGTAGTATTAGAAATAAATCATGGTACAGCTGGCATTTGTTTATTTTTTGAGAAAAATGGCGGGTCCAAAGGAGAGAAGCTTAGCATACATGGACAAGCCATCAGATTTTTGAAGTCCAATAGGTGATCAATTCTCTCTTCTGCCATCAGGTAAAAAGTGAGAAATATCAATGATAGTTTCCGGAATAATGTGAATAATGGAAATATCAAAGATTGTTTCCGGAATAGTATTACATTATTCCACATTTTCACTGGGTAGGTGAATTGAGGAATATGTGGGAATTACAATGACAGTTCTCAACAATTCAGAAATGAAAAGTAGATGAGAGTAAATTGAACACCAACTTATCTTTTTTCAATGACGAGAAAAAATGATATTGGTGGATTTAGTTGGAGATCGTTGAAAGAAATTGTGGGTTGACATGGTAAGGGGAGGAGGAACCGGCCATTTTAATTAAATCTTGTGTTGATGTCTACAGTACAATAAACTGAAAAATCGCTTCACTCACTGATATGAGGTCAAATGCCGTATCGTTTTTCATGTTGATTTTGATATAATGAAATTGAAAATTCTATAATTTGGGTAACATCCCTTTCATCTTCTCTCAGTACAGCTGTATTAAATTGAATACCGTTCAACCGGCAAATCGTAACTTGCTGAGTCACATCGCTGTCGTTCGTGAAGAGCATTTTGGACGTTCATTTCTCCATACACACAGGACTGTGGCAGATTTCCGAGCTAATATCGTTTACTCTCGTTAAACACACACGTGTTCACACCATAATCGCGTTACATATAATATATGGGATCGTCACAGCTAGCAAAAAGGGACCTATTGTATATTTTTTCAACTTTTCAAATTATTTCATTTTGTCTGAGACACCAGTGTCCTCTACAACGACGCACTGAAAATTAGTCTGTCCATCATGGAATTATGGAGGCCTGAATTTAACATTACGCGTACGTTTTAATTGCACTCGTCAGCTTTAAAGTTCCTTGCTGGAAAATTTTTATAATACGCCCTTTCGCTGCCAAGACCCCGTATTATATATATATATAACGCGAGTATGGTATTATTATTATGCGATCCGTTGCGTATTTAGCATCCATAGGGCTGAGTATAGCGCAAGTATGACTGTAATGAATATATAATAACGTGGGCGTGCAAGAGCATGGTAGCGCAGATTTTCACCATTGGTCACGCTGATTATGGCAACTGCAGCTTGATTCAATTTATTAGATCTATTTTAACATACAAAATACTAACTTCGTTGTTCTGTTCAACATACACTATCACTATATTCAAACCTATTAGTGATGTCTACGAATGTATGTATTTACCCGATAAAGTTGCTAGTTGGCCGAGGAAGGTAAATGTAATTACAGCAAATGCCAAAGCTTTAGTATCAAGTTCAGATCCTTGGAGTTCGACGTTAGCTGTTAAGTATTGTACGTTAATCTTTGAAGCAATCACCCTGTTTGCATTCAAGTGTCCATTATGCACTAGGTCTAGCATTCATTTGAGAACAGTAGCTGGCTTGGTGTGCATTTTCTTAATTGCTATATACCCACTCACATTTGAATTGAAGTCTCCTCCAGTACTTGTGTACTTGTGCATTGAATGCATAGCGTCCTTTTTATATTGGCGGCAGACTCTTAATCGAATTCAAGGTAATTCATTAAGTTATTAATGCGCGTAAGGTCTATCCATGCATTGCAATGCATGGTGGAGATTCAGTATGAACTGGGTGCTTTTAGACCTTAGGCATCATGCATTGGCAAGATAATCATGGGCCAATGGATATAGACACTAGCATGCATGAGTCAATTAAGGTAATAAATAATGGTTGCAGTGGTAAAATTTTAAACGATGCCTCATTTATTTGGATGTATATTAACCCTAATGCATATTTGAAACGAAATAAGTGTAAAGACAAAGCATATTTTTCATGTGGTCCATTGTTGCACGCACATCAGAAAATTTTTACACCTGCAAGAGTAATGCAATCGTATGGACACCAGTACTTTGAACCACGCGAACAAATCATCCATGCTGTAACGTACCTTTGGGTGGTCGTTTTGTTGGTCCTTTCGGTAGTGCGCTTTGACATGCACTCGTCAGTTTGGCAGATCTGGCAGCATCTGGATCTTTCCAAATTTAGAGCTTGAATGGAATCAGAATAGTCCTTTAGATTGCCATCGAATTTGATAACGCTGGTTATTTTATACCGGTGCGTCATGAACATTGTGATAGCTGATATATTGTGCTATTTGTAGATCAACATCAAATAAAGTACTGCTCGCTTGAGCTACTTGCCCGATCGGTAGGCGTTTAACAGACCCCTGAAGATAACCTGCGTACACATCCTGAAGCGATTCGTACACTTGGCGTTCTTTACAAACGTTCCTCTCGTGAGTTATGCTATCTCGAATGTCCCGCTAGACGTGAGTGACGTTTTTTTAATGACATTCATGATACAGCAGGATTCCTTTATGGAAGCTACTCGCATAGTTTCCGATAGTGAGATTAAGTATTCATGGCAAATGTAGTGTACCAACAATCCATCATGGCAAATGCTGAGAAAAATCTGGCGTGCTTGGTATTGAAGTACCCCATACATGTTTATGGGAAGATATACGGGAATATCGTTGATTCGCAAACCGCGAATTAATTACTTCTGACTTTTGACCGGGATATGACTTGGTTATTTATTTAAGCCATGAATGCTTTCATGATAGTTTCATCTCACAAATTATAGTTGAATTGTAGAATTTTTTAAAAATTTAATGAGAGGCGCAAACAAAATGCTGCCCAAAGGCTCCACCGTATCCCAGTTCACTAGTTTATGGGTATATTATATCTACGGTTTAGGCTACCTGCCTTATAACAACTTGGTTGATGCTTGGTTAGCTCGTACCCAGACTCAATTGTACGTAAAAATGATCATTTTCATCACGTGATGTCAACTTCATCATTACGTGTCTTGGTATGAGACTAAATGGTGGGTACGAAGAAACAATAAGCGGATCGACAATAACCAAGGGAAAAAGGCCGTGATCCATCTCACGTGGTACATATTTTACACATGTAAAAAAAAAAAATTAAGCTCAGTTCCATAGAAAAGACAATGAGCCAACGATATCACTAATATATTTGTAACTGTGTAGCTTAATGACGTGGAGGCATAGCGCTGATTTTCATCATTGTGTATGCTGATTACATTAGTTTGCAACTAGACTCGATAAACTAAATTTACACTGATTTACTTACCAAATGTCGTCCAGTTAGTGCCGAGGCCTGCCGATGTTAGAAAACTATTAGGACTCATTAAAACTAACTGACAGTGATAAGTGAAGGGTCTTCTTGCGCTTAACCATCAAAATAACTTCGTTCACGTAAATGAAATTCATGGTGACACGCTTTGACACGATGAGCTCTTTGTCTTTTCACAAAGGTGGTCAAAAACCTACAGCAACAGTATACAACAGGGTTTTACCGTATCTATTCTATTGGCAAAACAATAAAAAGAGCTCCTTCCCTTTTATCTTTAAAATGCATCCACCCCATCGCGAAACGCCCAGCTTTTCAACTGCTCTGTGTGGGTCTGGGGTTGAGTTAATTGAGTTTCACGCTTTAAGCGCGAGTTTCATGCATATTGACGATCCCAATCACACGCTGTCACGCATATCCTATTTGCTCACACCCATACAGTGTTTAATTATTATTCCTTTCATTACTAAATAATAATATTTATTCCATTGAGTTTATATCGGGAGTTACACATTTAACGTATACTTGTATAAGTTTATCTGAGTGTAGCAATGCCTGGTATTGGCATAGCGAAAGTAATGATGAAGTTGTAGTGTATTCTTCCAATACATCGGAAGATGAGACAATGGACCTTTAAGATACACTCAAAGAAATGAAATCAGGATACACTCAAAGAAATAAAATTATACTGTTTGTATTGTGTGTTCATAAGCAATAAGGTTTTGATCATTTTACATCATTTTGATCTGAAAATTTTTCGGGCTAAGAGCAAGCAACTGACCATTTTTTATCTCCCGCTATTGGTTCGTAGCCAAAAATAATACGCGCGCATGCAGTTGTCAATTCCACTTCTGCAATCCACCCACGCATGCATCGCGTTAGGTTTGGAAACGAGTCTAATAGAGCTGCTAATCTCACGCTTACAAAAAAATACACCTTGAGAGGTATGCGTTAGGAACACATCCACTACATTAGAAACAGCATATTGCGATGCACATTGCATATGTGCATCCTTGTAAAGACATACTAGTGTCACCATTTGGTGAAGTTAGTGTCACCTAGTTTCATGAAACAAGCAAATAAAAACATGCGCATAGAAAGGTACACATATCATTGAACAGCACAAGTATACCGAAATTAAGCAAAGACAATTAATTAAGGAAGATTTCAACGTTTTTTTTTCATCAAGATTAACTTTGTTATCAACTGTGGTTGACAGGAAAGAGGAACTGACCCAATATTGCAGCATTGAACGTTCATTTAGTGCTATTGCATGGTATACTTATGAAGAACTCAACATTTTCCACATATAAGGCATACATAATAATGATACCGTATGCCTTAACCATAGATCGACAGTGATGTGTTAACTTTGGTGTTGTACGTAGTTAACGCTTAGCCCTGTTTACCCAGGTTAACAGCGCTAAGTACGGAAGTGAATTTACTCATAGTGTGCTATCATAACTTGTACAATGTACATTTGTAGATGGAAGACAAAGCTATATCTCAAGGGATGCACACAAATGCGAGTACATTGCACACACCAAAAATGAAGTAGGATAGTTGCACAATGTACATAATGGTCATGTACTTGGAACGGCAGAGGTGTGCTGCATTACACTGGCACTACAACGTTTGGACTTGTGGCCACATATGGATATTTTTCTCATCTGAACACATTGTGCAATAGTAAGCTGACAAAGAGCCACATTCATAGCAATGCCTGAGCCCTCTTTTTCCACTCTTGCTGTATACATATAATGACTCAAGTGGCTTGATATCATGCTGTTGACGACTGCTACCTGCTTCTTCCTCTGAGGTTCCTGTTAAATCCAGTGAATCCTTTTGATAACTTCCTGAAGCTTCTACTCATATCAGCAAGTTGTAAGCTACCTCTTCAGTTAACTGGTCATGGGAATACTCTTTGCCATGGGGATGAAAGTGGTGCTACATATGATACCCATCGGGCTCAATAACCCCAAGAATTTTTGAGATCACCCTATGATCCCATCGTTGGGTGCTCCAAGCTGTCTCCAGTGCTATACCTGCTTGCCTACAATGGTTGCTAAGGTCAATAATTGAAGCAGCAGAGAAGTAATCTTTAACTAGTTTTGTCCTCTTCGTGTACTGGTACACCACTTCAGTACCATCACTTCCAGCAAAAATACTTATTTCACGCCACCTCATCTTGCCATGAGGATTGCCACCTGAAGTTGTGTTATGGGTGGAGATGAAGTATTTTCTGGTAGTATCAACCCAACCGTGAGCTATATATGTGCTTCCATTGATTGAAGCTGTTAGAGTTTCACTGTCGCCATAGTTCTAGTATTCATGGGACTCAAAATACTTTTTTGGAAACATCTGCGTTGCAGTTTTAACAAGCCCTGTGAAGTCCTTTGTCTCGACAAGCCATTGCACTGGTAATGCTTGCAAAGGCAAAGTCACTATTAATCAACCGCCCAGAGCCATGCCATGATAGGGTAAGACGTTGAACTATAGCTGTGCCTGATTTAGTGTATTCTTCCACATACTCTTTTGAAGCCATCGCTTGCTTACCTTCCTGAATTTCTGATCAATGCAAGTATTATCTTTGCCTGTGCACAAGCAGCATCCTTCAACTCAGTTCCTACACCCTTTGGCTTCTTTTCAATCTTCGTCACATGTGGCATCCTGTCAGAGCAATAATTGCCATCTTTTCCTCTCCAAGAACTCATTGACTCATCAACACAAATGGACCAACTAGGGTAAAAGGTGGCTGCACGACATTCGTTAAAGCTCCTGATCAGTCTTCTTACTGGTAACCCTTTAATTGTCTTCTTTGTCTATGCAGCACTCAGACTACGGGCAAAACCGTAAATAACGAAGCATGTCATAAAAACGGTTTTGGCTTATGCCAAACCTGGTTCCAAATCGTCAAAGCAGGAAAGATAAAATCATTGATGGACCATAGATCTTGACGATGATTACTTGTCCTGGTAAGGGATAATAGAACTCCCAGCAACTTCTTAAATTCAACTTCAGCCATAGCTTTCTTTTTGGGTAGGCATTGCTTCAGCACTCCATTTAATGATGCTGTTTATCATTTGTGAAGGAAAGCTTATCCAGAAGAAAACCATAATGGTTTTATCTTTAACATCTGCGCTGTCAGACCATAGAATGGCTGCATTAAATCGTGGCATGTAACGGCTGCCTTCACTTATTTCACTAAAAACACTCCATTTCACTCCAATGCACATCAAACGATCCAGTGAGTCATCCAAATGACTTGCAGCTTGCTCTGCATTACCATCTATCTGTACAAGTTCTTCATTCATTGAAATCTCATTTTCCTCCTCATTAGTACCAGCTGTATCACGCTCATTCATCTTCTTCACCTTCAACGGAAACGTCGTTTGCAACGTCCTCGTTCACTGAATTGCTGCCAGCCTCATCATTCACAGCAGATGCGATTCCATTACTAGTAGGCACCGGAACCTCCTCTATTGCCAGCGAACGTGACAAAAACTCTTTACTTTTGTTGTGAACAGGGAAGAATGCGACCCATTTTCGCGAACGACCTCTGCCATTACTGCCAGTTATATTTCCACTTACACGCTTTGTCTTCGAGCTAATTTATCTCATAACGTGCAGAAGCGGCGCGCATCCCTACGACTTTGTGTGCCAATGCAGTGACGGAATCGCCACTTTTCAACATTTTAGCTTTAGTCGCTATTGTCGTTCCTATCAGTCTAGGGGTGTACATCAACCGCATGTGGTTTTACCATTCGTAGTCTACCAGTTTTCGTCAGTAAAACAAGGAAGTTAGCTTAAGTAAGCACTTGTTTTTGTGCATCCATCAAAACCATGAACGCTTACACTATTTCCATCCGTGAGGAAAATTTGGCTTTAACAGACCTCAAATATATACTTTGCGCTTCATCTATGATGTATACTGAGTACAAAAACCACATTTTCACGCTGCTACTAACTACGGTTGCTATACAGTACAGTTAAAAGCAGTTTTAAAAAAATTGTTAACTACAGTTAACAATTCGTTAACTACAGTCAACAATTCGTTAACTACAGTTAACAATTCGTTAACCGTAGTTAACATCGGTCGATCTATGCATGTTTAATGTTACCAAATGGTGTCAGTAGGCCAGTACAACCTAATGATTATGTTGGTTTGGGGACAAGACGGGAAAGGTGTAATGTGACTCCGCGTAGAAGGCAAGCTGCTAGTGAAGAGGACCGACTGAGCTATTAAGAGTACAACTCTTGAATGAAAGCATGCATGCTTACGACATATCTTCCATTGGCTACATTTGAAACCGTCTAATATGGGATGCGTGCACATGAACAGATGAATAGGTGCATGCATGAACCTGCATATGTGCAACATGCGGCATGTCATGTGTCAACAGGACAATGTTCAAACTATACAAACTTCTGTGTAGTCCTTTCGGTAGGTGTATCCCTGAAAAAGTGTTTTATTTATTTCTACGCCTGTAGCATACATGTCAATGGATTACGCATGCATGTGCTTGCATGTATGCAAACACGTGGTGTTTTCAATGCATGCCTATTGAGACAATTGATTAAGATTTTCTAACAAGAACCTAACACAATGGCACGTTTCAATGATAATAATGAGGTCTCTTGTTAGGGACAATTCATATTCATAAGGGGTATTCCTGCACAATCAGGAGTAACGCGTCAGTGGAATATATATAAAGAAGCAATGCGCGATTTACTTACTATGCTCGATAGTCTGTCAATACACAGATGGCACTTCTTTTGGTATTCTTTGGGTTGTTGGTGGTCGTATATGGAGCACCGGAGAGATACCAACAGATTCAGGAATGGAACGCGTGGAAGGGGCAACACCTACGAAGCTACGAATCTCAACTCCAAGAGCTGGAAAGACATGCCATTTGGGTTTCTAATAAAAAATACATCGAGCATCACAATGCAAATGCTGACCTTTTTGGATATACGCTGGGAATGAATAGCTTTGGAGACATGGTTCGTTGTGCATGTTTCTCTTCCCCCCTCCCCCCCCCCCCCCCCCCTCTCCACCCCATTGTGGGATACACGTGCTCCATACGCTATACAAGTAGGATATATGTACTTATGTTATCCACTTCATGGATGGATAGTAATTTCTTTGCATCCAGACTTATTATACATATACACTAATGAATTAGTACTAAATATATGTCACCACGTTCAGACCTCAGCAGAATTCGCTGAACTTTTTCTGACGCATAAGCACGTCCAACGCTCAGGACTGCAGACCTTCAAGGCTCCAGCAGGTGTCTCCTACGCTGACACCTTGGATTGGAGGACAAAAGGCGCTGTAACCAGCGTAAAAACACAGGTGCCGCCAAACTTACGTTTCGTTTTGAACAAAATAATAATTCATCCAAAGGTGCATGCAGCTTGTTATAAACACTTATTATCCATGCAGAGCCAATGCGGTAGCAGCTATGCCTTTGCTGCAGTGGGCGCCTTGGAGGGAGCTAGCGCACTAGCTATCGACAAGCTGGTTTCATTGAGTGAACAAAACGTTATCGATTGCTCAGGTACGCGACAACATCATGCATGCTTCCTACAACTTCCTAGCCATCATATAATGCACAATGTATGCAGTGCCATACGGTAACCATGGTTGCAGCGGCGGGGACACATACACTGCTTTCAAGTACGTCATCGACAACGGAGGAATTGACACAGAGAGTAGCTACCCATACAAAGCGAAGGTATAATTTATATATATGGACAATCCCACCTTAACATATTAAGTTTGGGCGATTCCGTCCAGCAATCATCGTGTCAATACTCCAGCAAGAACTCGGGTGCAACTGCCACCGGCGTTGTAAAAATTGCAAGCGGTAGCGAGTCAGACCTCCTGAGTGCGGTGGCATCCGTAGGGCCTGTTGCTGTTGCTATTGACGCCAGCGTGAACTCCTTCATGGTACGCTCCCCTTCCACATACTACAATATATTTATCGCAGCAATGTTTTATGTGAATTGTCAAACCCATCAGTTCTATCAAAGCGGAGTTTTCGACTCTTCGAGCTGCTCAAACACCAAACTGAACCATGCCATGTTGGTCACCGGCTATGGTTCAACAAATGGGAAGGATTACTGGCTAGTTAAGAACAGGTTAGAAGGTGCATTGGTGGCGAGTATTATGTACTAAACTTCCATTGACAGCTGGGGCACAAACTGGGGTGAGAGTGGCTACATCAGGATGGTAAGGAACAAGTACAACCAGTGCGGAATTGCCACGGATGCACTTTTCCCTATGCTGTAAAGAAATCAACGCTCATCTGCGTGTTGCAGCATGCATAGATACGTATTAGAGCTCTGTATTATATATCCATCAATTAATGATTGCCAATCATGTACAACGCAAAAATCATCCGCATGGGGAGGCGATATACTTGAAGGTATCGCATCGCAGCAAAAATTATGAATATAAACATTAAAGGCTATATGAATTTTCATCAAATAAAACGCAGCCTTTATCAGAATAGGGTGATAATCACTTTCAAAGAGAAAATCGGTACTTATTATACCTTTGACGTCCTTTTTAGTTTGCTGTCCGTAATAATACGTATATATGACATAATTATGCATGCAATAAAAGTTAACATATCAATCGAATACCGATTGATCAGCAGATGCCGACTTCAGTCGTATGAATTAACCTGCATTCTCAAGGTGCCACGCCTCATGCTAGCATGCATATGATAGAGCGGCGAGTGTAAAAGGATCATAAGGAAACCCTAGAATTGATGTATATGTACACCTGCTTGTAGACACGTGCATGTACGCATTCAAGTAACAAAGCTAGTGACCTCAATGTCATTGCGTGTACCACAAGTGTTCCTATTTTCACACACAGCTACATGTCATGTTGCTACAAGCACACATGACTTCTATAGCGCATAATATCAAAGTGTAGGAAAGAGAGCGTCGGAAGCAATGCCACACTGGTTGTACTTATTCCGGGCCATCATGATGTAGCCGCTGCTTCCCCAGTTTGTACCCCAGCTATGAGGAATAATACATAAATCATTAACGTCAATCGCGTTTGCGGACGAAAAGAAGGCCGCGTACCTGTTCTTCACAAGCCAGTAATCCTTTCCGCTCGAGGTTCCGTATCCCGTTACAACCATAGCGTGGTTGAGCTTGGTACTGGAGCATGCCGAGGAACTGAAGATTCCACTTTGATAGTACTATAAATGGGTGGAGATGTAGGGTGGCATTGTGTGCTGCTGCGTTGCACCTGCAAAATGATGCTTTACCCTAAATGCATACGTGTTAGCATCCACGGCCACCGCTATAGGACCCATTGTGGCCACGGCAGCCATCAACTCAGACTCGCTGCTACTGGAGATAGCCACGACACCGCTCGCAGTAGCGCCGATGTATTTGTTATTAAACTGACACGATGATTGCTGCATGAACATGGAAAAAAAAAACACAGAAGGTGGAGAGGGGGGGGGGGGGGGTGGAGGGCGACAATAGTTAGAATTTAATGAACGAATTAATTGAATATGTATTACTCGTTCTTTGTAGGCATATGTGCTTTCCGTGTCAATTCCACCATTTTCAACCACGTACTTGATAGCAGCGTACGTATCTCCACCGTTACAGCCACGGTTGCTGTATGGAACTGGAGATGCGGAGTAAAGGCGCATCATCATATATTGTTAGAACGACGACGAAGGAAGACAAAAACGGGTGTATAAAGTTTGAATACAAACCCCCGGATTCAACATTTTTATATGCGGGATGCATGCACGCTGCATGCATGGTATTAAACACACTGTCACACATGCATGCATGCAGGTTTAAATTGTGTTACCTGAACAATCAATGATGTTTTGCTCGCTAAGGGAAACCATCTTTTCGTTTGCGAGTGCGTTCATTCCCTCTAAGCTCCCCACAGCAGCGAAAGCGTAGCTTGCTCCGCACTGGCCCTAAGAGCGCGAGAAAAATGGTTAAAGCATTCACTTCGGTAATATGTATACCTTTACCTGATTTTTAACGCTGTTGACGGCTCCCTTCGTCCTCCAGTCCACCGTGTCTGAATACTTCGCGTCCTTCGGAGCTTGAAACATTGTTACTCGTCTGAGGGTGTAGTTCCCAGCCGTGTGAGTGAGGAACATCTCCGCATACTCTTCATCGGTCTGTGCCGAGAGCAGGCAGAGGTGACATAAACACGAATCTTTTATAGAAAAGAAATGAACCAACCAGATCGCCAAAAAAGTTCATCGCCAGAGTGAATCCGTGCGTTTCTGCCTCGGCATTGTGTCGGTCTACCAGTTGCTTATTGGCCAGCCACACGGACAACCTCTTCTCCTCTTCGCCGCTTGTATCGTAACTTTTGCCGTGTATCTCCTTCCACCTATTCCACTCCTTGCCCAATTCATAGTTCGTGCCGGCAACAAGAGTAACCGCCGCACACAGTAATATAAGTCTGTTCATTTCACAGCTGGAATCTATGCGGCTGTTTGCATGACACAAGACCCCGATTTTTATAGCCCAATTTCTGTGCTAACGTTCATTGAATGCACTTTTGTGCGATAATTGTTGCGCATTCAAAAAAGCAAGGCTTGAAGACACGAAATATGTGCGTAAAAGTGGCATCATATCATGTGACTGATTAAAAAAACGATAAAAAAATAATCCGACACTTTTTGTAATAAGCGTTTAATACAATAAAATCCCCCTTTCTAGGGGAAGGGAGGGGGACAGAATTAATGAAGTTAGTAGGAAGCGTTGTGATGCATTGATGTTCCATCGAAATCTGGTACAGTTCTTGTTGTACGTGTCACTAAATCAAATGAAAGTATAAGTAATCTACGAGGCTTTCAAGCGAATCTTGATCCTTGCAATATGCAAGTGATCCTATACTACCTAGAAAAATTGGTGTGGGGGATGCCAAAATCAAAGATAAAATGGTTATGCTGAGGGATGCCCATTTTCCTAAGAGGATACCGAGTTTCCTAGGGAAATTGAAGTGTGGGTGCAAAAATTACAGCGTGTGTGCAAAATTGTCAGGGATTCCTGTTTTCCTGTAACACCAGGCATTCATGTACACGGGCCATATAATAATTATTAAAATACATTAAAACGTACAGTTATCAGTTTTTGGCAGCTACAAAGATCTGGGCATTTACTGAATTGATTCTTAATACTTGCGTTATAATTTAATAATTTAGTTTCGTTGCAGCGAACGGTACGCGAATCCCCAATTCTTGTTTGTCAGCAGGCGTACAAAAGTCAGATTTGTATCAGATATTGTATTCTAGCCGGATCGATCGATGTTGTTGCCGATTACTTTTGGCAACCAAAATTGACCTAATCCGGCATGCAGGATCGCATTTTACAAGTACCAAATTGGCCAGAAAGCCTCCTCAGATTTATTTGATTCAGTGTTGTATCGGATTGGTCAGAACATGTAACTACGCAGGAATCCGAGTTCGTACACAGTGGCTTGGTAACACACACATTAGCATTCTAATTAAGCCTACAATACGGTTATAAGCTCATTTTTCATCGGAGGCATAATTGTACGGGCATGGCTGAGGGCGTACTTTTCGCTCTGAAAGTTTTCATAATTGTTTCTTCGTGAAAACATACACTTTTACAGCTCCATCCATGCTAACACCACAGCATTGTCCATTTATGCCTGACAATCATGATGTTTCCTATCATAAGAACGGCGCTCTATCGAATTTACACTACCAAAGGCATGTAATGAGTAACGCAGCACAGAAAACTAGCGTTGAAACACTAATGGCTTGGTATCGCAGCAGTGTGAAACAATGATGCATTGATGTTTTATGACCGCTATTAATGAAGGCTGTGTTTCTAGCGCCGAGGAGTAGTTATTGGCGATAAAAAAAATCATTTATAGCCACTTTGCCGAACCTACAGATCGCTAAGCTACTTTGCACGGTTCTTGATGCGTGAATATGAACAGATGGTCAGGTCCTGACCTATATCGCGTGATGACTTTCATTTCAAATTAATATTGCCAAGTACTGTATATAAATTTAACCTATACTAGTATTGAAAAATACAAATGAGAAATATGTCACCGTATTTATTATGTTCACACTGTACTTTTCTGTTTTTGAAAAGATGTACTATTCAGATGCCTTTTAAGTAGTTTTAACAAGAAATAACTTGATATCAGAAAGGAGGCATAATACCACATGATATTGCATAAGTCACATGCTTCAAAAACTTTTCAATTACCGGTACACCATTGCTTTGAACAGTTGTTCAAGAACCAAGGATTCACAAAACAATACACGAGTGTTATGGATTCAGATGTCGCGTGCAGAGCCTAATATTCCAATGTCATACAGTTATATAGGTAAAGCTTTAGCACGCACATGTCCGGATAGTGTTTAGCACCGAAGTAGCACTGCAGTAGGTACTTCAATGGAAGTATTTCTAGAGAGTGTTACGATCATTACTTTATCATTGGTGCTCTTGTTTGCTGTGTAATGCGCAACGTTATAAGCTTCGAAGGGCGTGATGTTTTTATACGCTTGCCGACGGTCGGCAAGCTAATAAAAACATCACGCCCTTCGAAGCTTATAATAGCTCTGTTCTAGTCTGGACGAATCGTCGCATAGCCCAGCTGTTGAGACGCCTGAATTATCGCATTGTCGAGCTCCACGTTTGACACAATAAATAATGAAATGCTATTACCATATTGGAATGACGTCACAGAGCACCTGCATTCTGATTGTACGCTTAAAATCGCCCGGGCGTAGAACCAATTTTGTTAGGCAGTTTCCCAGACCACTTCTCGCGTAGAGCTGATGTAATCCATCCACAGCTGCGAGTGTGGTCTGGGTACGAGACTAGGTTGGTGATGGATGTCAAACGTCAATCCAGAGTTGGCGAATGCCAAAATTGGGCGACTTAATTGTAGCTACACACACAACCCCAGATCAGAGCAATTGGTGTCATTAATTCTGTCAGAATGCTCCCTCATGCTTTAATAGCTTGTAATTGGTGTAATTCCCATTGTGCTTGGCATAGTTAATTGTTTGCCCAAAAGGGGTCAGGCAACAGCCAGCCACTTGCACGGATGCTAAGCATGATTGGAACCAAGGTTATCAGGTGTGTGGCATGGGTTAGCCCATGCCACACCTTGATGCTGGTCAAGGTAAGGTTGTTAGGTCAGGGTAGATGGGTGTTGCCTGCCATTTGATGTATAAACAAGAACACCTGTACAAGTTCAATTAATGCACAGATGTAGTGGTGGGTGAGTAAGCAATGCAGCTGGAATGTTGCTGTAAACTGAGTGATTGCAGCCCACCCGTACCATCCTTTATACCAAGTTTCATACATCTACATAAACAAATACTAATAGTACAAGTGCACGTTTTGATCTTTGTGGCCTGTTCAGCCCCTCTGTTAGGGAGTTAAATCAAGAGATGATAAACAGGTTTAGAACCAAATTTTTAAACATTTAATTACACACACATACAATCACACACACAGACACACACACACATGCACAGATAAATGCCATAGGAAGTCAGTCATTCACATATCAACGTCATTGCTTTGCTGTTGTAATTTTAAAGTAGTGTGCATTTAAAAAAATCATTTCGCAATTCCTTTCTCTTTTACCATAGGGTTGTAACAGGAATAAACCCTTTTACATGGCTCGGTGTAGAAACCTGAAGAACGTGGCAGTACACCAGCTGATACTGTACAATATATTCAGGCTGTAGCACCACAAAAATTCATACAAAATCCAAACCAACCACCATGATCGGCCACTACACAGATGCTATCTGCTATAGATGAGTCGATGTGTCCTATTTGTCTTGATGTGCTAGGACAGCCAATACAACTCGCCTGTGACAGGCTTGTATGCGCCACATGCCTAATTGAGTGGATCCATTTGTATGCCACATTCATATAGTCATTTACGGGCATTATCATTAGAGAACCCAAAATGGCGCCATATTCAACCGCAGACGAAGTCGCGTAGCAACTTAAAAACTATTTCTAAAGCAAGATCAAACCCTTTACTTTGTTCAAGGCGTTTCATGAGCACTGTTGACCACACCCATTTAGACCCCGTGACCTTTCGGCTGTGTGGCATGTGTTGCTAATGTATATCATAGCTTGAAATTAACATAGTCGGGTGGTGAAGTCCTTTAATTACTGTACATTAATTTAAAACATAAGCTATAACAATAACTAAAAACATTCTCTACGAGAAAGTTGGTGGTATATAGGATTTGAAGGCAATTGGTGGTGTAAAAAGCAAGGAAACAAGGTCATATCAGAAGGGAAAAAGCAATAGTCCTATATTTAGCACACAAACAACACACGCCCTAGAAATGTGCTAAATATAGGACTATTTCATCTTCCCTTCTGATAAGACCTTGTTTCCTTGCTTTTTACACCACCAATTGCCTTCAAATTCTTTATACCACCAACTTTCTCGTAGAGCCCCGGAATGCTTTTAGTTACTTGTTTCCTTGAAATTTGTTCATACTGAAATCACTGTGAAATTATGCATCGCTGTAGGATGCCCTCTAAAACATCGTCTCGAACTTGAAGGTATTTCGTACGTCGTTTCGCTCGTTTCTTTTTTTGACGTGAAGGCATTTTGAGAAAACTAACAAAAGAGGTTACACCAAATGACGATTGAAGCACCAAAGCGGTTGTTCGCTATTTATATAAACATTTATTTGTAGATATCTAAAATTAAGTCTTACAAGTTATCTAATTATGCGTCGTACATAGACCGTATAGTCGATTGTTTAAAAATATAACATCGGCGATTTTATATGAAACAGAGGCGGATACAGGGGAGGGGGGGGGGGGTTTAGGGGGTTTCAACCCCCCCTTTGATATAAGGTACCTCCCCCTCTTCTGCTAAGCCGTTCCCTTCCCGCTTTTTGTCACGTCACGGAGCACCTGCAGAGGCGGATCCAGGGGGGGGGGGGGGGGGGGGGTGGGTGGGTTGGGGGGGTTGCAACCCCCCCTTTTCAAACCCGTAATGAATAATTATCATTAGTAACAATTAAGAATTTTTGCGAAGTAAAGATGGCTGAAATTCGTAATACAACTGCAGCTCTGCGAGGAAACAAACGGAAAGGCAGTATAATCTAGTGTTGTGCGCATGATATTATAAAAAAGCGTTGGCGGCTGGGGCTCCGCCCCAGACCCCTCCCCCGCTTCATGAATATTAATTAGCAACCCCCCCTTTTTTGAAATCCTGGATCCGCCCCTGACCTGCATTCTGATTGTACGGTTAGAAATGGCCCGGGCATAGAACCAATTTTGTTAGCCAGTTTCCCAGACCACCTCTAGCGTAGCGGTGATGTAATCCATCCGCAGCTGCGAGTGTGGTCTGGGAACGAGACTACTCAACCCCCCCTTTTGGAAAATCCTGAATCCGCCCCTGTGAAAGCGGCTCTTCCAGCCTATGCTATTGGTTTAATTTTCATTGTTTAAAAGTGCTCCTATCCCGAGTTATGCGTTGCCAAGAAGGAGAAGGAGAAGAAGAGACCATGTTCCGGGACTGGGTAGGAGGACGGGCCGTACCCTTTTGTTCTTTACAACCGCACGGTTCTGTGACATAAATTAAAGACGAAAGAAACTGCTCATTTTTGACTTCTTGTTCGATTGGTATAACAAGCTAAACGATCCGATCGTCGGAAGTCTTGTTAGTGACGGGTCGCGTTTTTTTAATGAGATTCATAGTCCAAAACAAATCCTATATGGAAGTTTTAAGCGAAAATTCCGATAGGCAGGTTGCACTTTAGATAAAAACACCGACGGTATCTTCATGTACATTAGCCTTCTTAAGCCGATGTAATAAGCCATGTTGCTAGGTTCTTAATATTCAAAGTGGGCGCGAACCTGTTGTCCAAATTTCAATGCGATGTAACAGCCGTGAGGGCACTTATACGAGCATTTTGAACAATTAAAAGAATTTGGCGCAGTAAAAAGGGTTACCTTTAAATGCGGTGATGTAATCTGTGAGTGAGGGTCTGGGTACGAGACGATGTAACCGCTACTTTTTGTGTCCGTTCAAGCTGAGACGATATTATCTCTCGTCCAAGCGAATAATCGGAATCGAAAGTAATGAAGAGATAGCATATTTGTATTGGTCCAATAGCGCGTAGTCGCAATGACGGCTAGAGCTCCGTTGTCCCAAACCTGTTGAAACCCGTGTACGCTTGCCTGTTGGTGTGCGCACGCTAATAATCGTGCATGCTAGGTATATGTTTCTGGGTGCATGTACATGTATATGGTTGTGTGTATGAACCACTCGGGTCGCATATCATCGCACTAATCTTGCAATCCAGAGAAATGTCTAGAGGCCAGGGGCGTACCCAGAGGGGGTTCGTAACCAAGAAAACCAGTAAAATTGTTAGTAAAATCAGATTTCCTAGCAATTTTATGGGTTTCCTTGGTTACGAAAACCCCCCTATCCTCTCTGAGTTCCTTGGAGGCATGGTATTGTAACCACGAACAAAAAAAAGAACAGCTGTTAAGGTGAATTTACCAGCTTATAGGAGCATCATTTCAAAACGCAATTGCAAGAACTGGTAGCGAACTTTGACTGCATCACTAAATAGTAACTTTGTAATTACAGCATGCTTACGTGTCTACAGCACTGACAGAACATTCATATGCATGGTTCAAACTAGATCAGGTGTATGTCTGACTATGCCCACACACATGGGTGGGCGTTATCTGGAAATGAGGTTAGCCCGAGTGAATGCTAAAATTCTATTCCATACTGTTCACTTAGGCATTTCTGCAACCCTTGCAGCTAACACCCGAAGCCACACAGTCTCAGAATACTGAGAATCCGAACCTGCGGCAGCAGGTTCAATATCCCTAGAAACTCTGCAATAGAACATAAAAACTTTAACTTAGAATACCGCGATAATCACGTTTCTTTGAGATAGCCAGTGCACAGATATTGTATACAGCATCACGCTACAGATAGAATCCCAAACACAAATGTTAAGAGCGGAAGCGGAACTAAGGCAGTGCAATCATGGGGATACATAAATGGTAAAAATTTGTAGCTTTATTCTTGTGATAGAATAAAATAGAGGTGGACGCTAGTATAATTTATGCTTTTAAAGTGTAAATGAGATTATAGTCAATATTGACGACTATAGCACAAACATCTACCGACAGTTCCCAAGCCTCTTTTTAGTGGTCTTGGTATTTATGATGAACCATATCACATTAAGTTGAAACCAAATGCAACTCCCCATTGCGTCTACACAGCTAGAAACATCACTATTCCCTATTTTGAGAAAGTTAGGTTGGAGCTTACCAAAATGGAATCTTTTGGTGTTATCTCCCAAGTCGACGTGCCTATGGAATGGTGTGCTGCCATGGTTGTTGTGCCTAAAAAAACAGATAGTCTATAGATCTGTGTAGATCTCAGACCACTGAATGAGTGTATCCTGCGCAAAGTTCACCCTCTTCCAAAGGTGGATGTTACTTTAACTTCACTCTCTGGAGCACAGGTGTTTTCCAAACTTGATGCCAATAGTGGATTTTGGCAAATACCATTGAGCAAGGAGGCAGTGGCGGATCCAGGGGGGGGGTCCAGGGTGTCTGGACCCCCCCCTCGAACCTGAATATGAATATAATTAGCATATTACGTGTCGCACGTGAGATATACATTTCTACGGAGTGCACTTCGTGAAGTTGCTAAATAGCTTATCTTATTGCTTATTCATTGGTTAGTACTATATTTTAGTTCTGTAAATTGCGAGATACGTAGTAGGCTGGTATTTATACGTAAGACCAAAATGCTAACCCACGGTCGTTTCTTTCCGCAGTTGTTTTGATTCGTGCTCTATTATTAGTACCCATCAAGGTTGAATGCACCTTGCTGCAAGACCATTGCAAATTTAAATTTTAAATTATAAATTTTAACAAAGAAACTAAGCCGGCGCATGTAACGTACAATGCAAATCTGCGACGAATCACACTAGTACTAGCCGTATAAATCCGCAAAGCCACAACAGCCTGGAAACCAGAACGTAACGGAGTGGCACGCATTTATTGGTTGTGATTGTTTCCGTTTCTAATCCCCCTAAATGTACAATCTGTGGAATGTGTACAAATCAATTTTTCGGTTGGTTCAAATAGCAAAGGAAACCGCATGCATGTAACAACACAGCCATTTAAATCCATAAGACTACAATAGTCTGGAAACCCGGCAGAATGTAACGGAGTGTCACTCATTTATTGGTGTTGATTGCCTTAGTTTCCAATCCCCGGCCCCCTTACATGTACAATCTGTGGAATAATTGGAATGCGCACCAAAAAAATTTTCGCGCGCTTCGCGCGCGCCCCTCCCCCTCATCAATTATTCATATCGGACCCCCACCTTGCCAAAATCCTGCATCCGCCCCTGAGGAGTCACGACTCCTAACAACATTCATTACACCATTCGGGCGGTATTGCTTCAATAAACTCCCATTCGGCATTGCAAGAGCCTCTGAACACTTTCAGAAGGTCATGAACAAGGTACTAAGTGGCTTTGACGGCATAGTTTGTCAGATGGATGATACTCTGTGTAGTGTATTGTATTGTCACGTGCGGTGCGCGTGATTACAATCAGTCAAGACCTAATGTTACATGGTGGCAGCGGTGTAGCGTGTGGCGGGTCCTTCAACCTCGAAAGAGGAGGAAAAGAGAAGAAGTAGGTGAAGGTACCTACCACCGCCACCCTGACCAAGCCATTGCTACCTGGATTGCCATCACGTCGTGGACATAGTCCGACATCGAAACATGCGTGTGGCCCAATAGTGCCTTCCGCCGGGGAAGACAGAGTGTGCCTGCCACCAGGGAGGACAGAGCGTGCCTGCCGCCGGGGAGGACAGAACGCCTGCCGCTGGAGAGGATGGAGTGCCTGCTGCTGCGAAGTGAGTGGGCCTGCCGCCATGGAGGACAGCTAATGTGTGCCTGCCACTGGGGAGGACAGAGCGTGCCTGCTGCCGGGGAGGACAGAGCATGCCTACTGCCCGGGAGGACAGAACGCCTGCTGTGTTTTCTGCCGCCGGGGAGGACGTGTGTTACCTGCCAATGGGTGAGCGATGCGGACGGATTGATCTGGTCATCGGTGAAGATGAAAAGAACAGAGAGAGTGGAGTCATAGGTCGGGTCTGAGGGAGTGTAGGCGTCAATGCCACGGTGAAGGCCCAGACTATACAGTTGTCGGACTGAGGGAGTGTAGGCCACAGTTAGCTGCAGTGATGGCCCCAGTCTGTTACCTGCCACCTGGGAGGAGATAATCCTGCCACCAGGGAGGAGGAAAGAGTCCTGTCACCTGGGAGGAGGAAAGAATCCTGCCTCCTGGGAGGAGGAAAGAGTCCTGTCACCTGGGAGGAGGAAAGAGTCCTGCGACCTGGGAGGAGGAAAGAGTCCTGCCACCAGGGAGGAGGAAAGAGTCCTGCCAATGGGGAGGAGAGAGTCCTGCCACCTAGGAGGAGGAAAGAGTCCTGCCACCTGGGAGGAGGAAAGAGTCCCGCCACCTGGGAGGAGGAAAGAGTCCTGCCACCCAGGAGGAAGAAAGAGTCCTGCCACCAGAGTGGAGGAAAGAGTCCTGCCACCTGGGAGGAGGAAAGAGTCCTGCCACCAGGGTGGATGAAAGAGTCCTGCCACCTGGGAGGAGAAAAGAGTCCTGCCTGCCACCTGGGAGGAGGAAAGAGTCCTGCCACCAGGGAGGAGGAAAGAGTCCTGCCACCTGGGAGGAGGAAAGAATCCCGCCACTTGGGAGGAGGAAAGAGTCCTGCCACCCAGGAGGAAAGAGTCCTGCTGCCAGGGAGGAGAGAGTCCTGTCACCGGGGAGGAGTATTTTTACTCTGGAGAGGGAGCAGTGGTGGTTCTGTGGCGTGTCTGATACCATCCTAGGAAAGGAGAAGTATGTAACCATCTGTGTCGAAACAGGGCCATGGGCCGGGAGACTGTGTTGAGGCAAGCACCGTAGCCAAGGGCGAGTGCTGAGGCTAGGATTGTTGCGAACGGCCATGTACGTTGAAACCAAGCTGAGGGTGAGAGCCAGGAAGGATCCATGGAGGCAGAAAGTAGTGCCTGAGGCAATAGGGCAAGCAGGAAATGGAACCGGGAGGGTGCAAGAATAAGCGTATGCCCAAGAAAATGTCTAGGAAAGGGCGGACGGAGAAGACACAGAAGCAAGACAGTGCAAGACAGTGCATGAAGTGAACATGGTGGAAAGAAGAACGAATATTTGACTGTGGGAAGGGGAGATGTAGTGTACTGTCACGTGCGGTGCGCGTGGGAAGGGGATATGTAGTGTATTGTATTGTCACGTGCGGTGCGCGTGATTACGATCAGTCAAGACCTAATCCTACACTCTGGTGTTTGGGAAATCCCAAGATGAACATGACAAGAGGCTACTTACAACACTTAGTCGTATGCAATCTGCCAGTCTAATATTGAACAAGGAGAAATGCTTATTCTCCAAACGTACAATTACCTTTCTGGGCCATATTATTGACAGTTCTGGTGTTTCGCCTGATCCTGAGAAGACTGCGGCCATCAAAGATATGCCTCCACCAGAAAACATCTCTGATCTAAGACGTTTCATGGGAATTGAATTTTACAATCCTGCAAACGAGACCAAAAGTGTCAGCGGATGCCTCTTCACATGGTCTCGGAGCCATCCTTCTACAGATGGAAGCCAATGCATGGAAGCCAGTAGCGTTTGCTTCTCGTTCTATGTCATCAACCGAAGTGAGATACACACAGATTGAGAAAGAAGCACTTGCGGCCACATGCTCATTTGAAGGATTAAGAGATTGCGTAGTTGGGAAACGATTTTGCATTGAGACGGACCATAAACCTCTAGTGCCACTCTTGAGTTCAACACATCTTGACAACCTCCCACCCCGATTTCTTCGTTTTCGGCTTCGTCGGATGCGTTTCGACTACAGCATTGTCCACGTTCCAGGGAAACTCTTGTATACTGCAGACACTCTCTCACGTGCACCAACAACATTACCAGATGCTGACTTGAATGCACTTCAAGATGAGGTAGAAGGGTTTGTGTCAAATGTGACCAAATGCTTACCAGCAACAGAAGGCAAGCTGCAGACCTATCGTTTGTTTCAAGCCTCAGATCCAGAGTGTGTACAAATCATGAAGTATTGCCGGTTTGGCTGGCCTTGCGTATCGGATGGTACCAAGCCGTACTGGGTACACAGAGGAATGTTGACAATACAAGATGGTCTGGTATTGTTTGGGAGTCACATCGTTGTTCCACGGGCGTGCCGTAAAGAAACACTTGACAAAATTCATAGTGGGCACCTTGGAATTCAAAGATGTAAACTGAGGCTGCAGCAGTCCATTTGGTGGCCTGGTGTTTCTAAAGAAACTGAGTCCTTAGTGAAACACTGTGGTCTCTGTGCTAGAACCACAACCACTCATAAAGAGCCCATGATTGTGTCCCAACTTCCGGACTATCCGTGGCAAAAGGTCGGGTCAGATCTTTTTGAGTTCAAAGGACACTCCTACATTGTCCTGGTAGATTATTTCTCCAGATTCCTAGAAGTAATCAAGTTAACAGCAACCACTACATCAGAAGTTATCAGCATTATGAAGGCTGTATTTTCTAGACATGGAATTCCAGAGTTGTTGATAAGTGACAATGGCCCACAATACCAGTCACATGAGATGAAACAATTTAGCCAGGCATATGGGTTCGTGCAGTGACTAGCAGTCCTCATTATCCCCAAAGCAATGGAGAGGTAGAACGTGCAGTTCAAGCAGCTAAACGACTTCTTGGACAATCCGAAGATCCCTTTATAGCATTCCTGAGCTACAATGCCACCCCAATGCCTTGGTGAAATTTCTCTCCATCTGAACTGTTGATGGGGAGAAAACTTCGAAGCACAATCCCACAGACAACCACAGTCCTTATTCCAGGATGGCCCTACCTAAAGGAGTTCAAGGTAAAAAACAGGTGTCTGAAAGAGAAGCAGAAAATCTATTATGACCAGCGGCACCAGACATGTTCAAAATACACCATTGGAGGATGGTACAAAAGTATGGGTATCAAAAGATGGGGACAAGATACCAGGCACTGTCACAGCACCCGCCTCCACACCGAGATCATATTTAGTGCAAACCCCTGCAGGTCAGTTGAGAAGGAACAGATCTCTCCTCACAGAAATCCCTTCAGTCGAGGAGCTGGTGAGGCCTCAACTGAGGACCAGCCTTCTGAACCTGATGAGGACCATCTTTCTGAACCTGATGAGACAGAACTTCTACCACAGGCACCACCCAGGAGCCCTATCATGACACGCACTAGAACTGGAACAGCTATCAGACCTCCACTTCGATTCTAGGAGGGGAGGTGTAGTGTGGTTATTATCACGTGACTATGCAATATATACGTATGATGCACATGTGTCTCGATTCATTGGATTGTGGTGTGTACTATTACGAGTGTGTGTGAATAGACTTATTACAAATTGAGCGGCATATGCATGGACTTGATACATCACTCTGCAGACTCTTGTACGATTGTATGTATGGTTGATGTTCAGCTGTTTATGGGTGTGGTTATATAGAGCGTACGCGGTCCGTCAGTATTAACTAGTGGTGTGCATTTTCCTTGAGTCTATTTGTATCGTGTGTTTTCTGCTGAATGATATATATATGTTGGCATCGGCTACTTGCGTCTGCGTGCGATCAGAGGCAATAGAACATGGTGTCATAAGTGGGATCTGGATAAAATGGAGAAGTATTTAGCACTGGACCAGAACCTATTGGTGAGGGAGACCTGAACAAACAATTGAAGTGGTTCAAATGGGAGTTTGAGCAATTCCTAGTCGTGGTTGGGAAGGACAAGGAGACAGAGCCGACAAAGCTGGCTATCTTTCTCCGCATCATGGGGCAGTGAGTGAGTGACCTTTCTGGAACAATGCAGTTTGCAAAGGGTGAAGATCGTAGTAAGTGGAGTGTCGTGTCAGGGAAGCTAGATGGGTTGTGTGCGCCCAGGACTAGTAAGCATGTACTGAAGGATAAATTCTTCCAACTTAAACAAGAAAAGTGTTGATCAATTTGTGCTTGAGCTAAGGCAGCAGTCCAGAGACTGCCAATTTGGGGCCCTTTGATTTTGCACATGCTAATAAGGGGTGTAGATAGTGAAAGAATGTGAAGAAGGGTGTTTGAGACAGACAAGCGAGACCTAGAAAAGGCAGTTCAGATGTGCCAAGTGATGGAATCAATCGCTGTAGATTTACAGCAGATGGGTACGAGGCTTGAGCATCAGCCTGGGTTGACAAAGCCTGTAGAAGCACAAAAAGGGGTAGCAGCTGTTAATTCACGGCGGCCTAGTGGTAGCATTGGCGAGAAAAGAAGTAAGGATGGGCCAGGGGCAAAGCCATTTAGTGGGAGTCCACACCCTTGTTTCAGATGTGGACGGTCCCATAAACCTATGCAGTGCCCAGCATACGGACAAAAATGTCTCAATTGTTATGGTTTGAATCATTTTGCCAGAATGTGTAATAAGGCCAAACAGCAATCCGCTCACTTAGTTGGGGACTGGGCAGATTCAGTAAGCCCAACTGTTGAAAGGAGTGAGGTGTTGCTTATTACAGTAGAAAGGGTTGGAAAAAAAATGCTGGCTAGGGTGCAATTTCACATTGAGGGCCGAGTTAAAATGGTGACCTGTCAGTTAGACACGGCAGCGTTATGCAATGTCATGTCAAGGGCTGACTATAACAAGTTGGGTTGTCCAAAATTGAATACAAGTAATGTAGTGCTAACGATGTATGATGGGATTGTAAAAAATCATTAAGCAGGTGTTGTGTGCAGGTGTCTAATAGAGTTGGGGAAGTGACGACCCTGAGAATCGAGTTACTGGAAACTAGCCATCATTCACTACTGTCATTGCAAACGTGAAACTCGTGTCGTATGAGGTTGAGACAGTGTGTTTGGTGGAGGCACACAACAAGCTGACCAAGGACCAGATCGTAGCTGATTATCCGGATGTTTTTAGATGGCTTAGTCTTTTCCCAGGAGAATATACCATTGCATTGGATACCGCCATTCTACCAGTACAGAATCGACCTAGAAAAATACCACATACAATGAAGCAGGCAGTTGAGAGTAAATTAGCAGAGATGGAGAAAGCAGGTATCATCGCACGGGTTCACAGACTGGATCAGCAATATGACAGCAGTATGGAAGGCAGATAAAAAGCAAGTGCACATATGACTGGACCCATGAGACCTGAACAAGGCAGTGAAGCGCAATCATTTCGAGATGCCCACCTTAGATGATGTGCTGCCAAGGGTGGTAGGTGCCAAAGTGTTCAGCATATTAGACGCCAAAGATGGTTTCCTGCACGTGAAGCTCTGAGAGGAAAGCAGCTTCCTTACAATGCTTTGGGGTCCCCAGTGTCGGTATTGGTGGTGTCGACTACCGTTTGGATTGTGCTCTGCACCTGAGGAGTTCCAGAGACGTCTGCAGAGTGTAATGCATGGCATTGACGGAGTTGCAGTGGTAGCTGATGACATCATAATTTTCGGGAAGGGAGGAGGCACAGTGTCAGCATGATGAGGCTCTGCTGCGGGTATTACAACGAGCACGAGTATACAATGTAAAGTTGAACAAAGACAAGCTGCAACTCCACTTGCCTGAGTTGGTATATATTGGTCACCGAGCTTCGGCAGCCGGAATTAAGCCTGATCCTGCCAAAGTGGCAGCAATCAAACAGATGCCCGTTCTTAAGTCAGTACCCGATGTTCGCAGATTTTTAGGCATGTGCAACTACTTGGCCCGGTTCCTCCTGAAGTTGTCACAAGTAAGTGAACCCCTGCAAAAACTGCTAGAGGCCGACCGAGTGTTTCAATGGGGTAATGCCGAGCAGAAGGCTTTTGTGGATCTGAAGACTCTGATATGTGAATTCCCAGTTATTAAATTTCTTTGACGTCACTAAGCCAGTCGTCATTCAGTGCGACGCTAGTACAGAGGGTTTGTAAACAACTTTGATGCAGGGGGGACGGCCTGTGTTGTCAGCATCCAGGTCACTAACCAAGTCTGAAAAAAACTACGTGGCTATTGAACTGGAGTGTTTGGCCATAGTTTTTGCTTGTCGCAAGTTCGACCAGTTCATGTATGGAAAACGGTGGTGGTGGAAACCGACCACAAGCCCCTGGAGGTAATTGCCAAAAAGACCCTTTTAGCAGCCCCAAGATGACTCCAAAGTATGTTGCTGCAATTGCAGAGATATGATCTGGATATTACATATCATCCTGACAACTAACAAGTGATTGCCGATGTGTTGTCAAGGTTTCCAGTAGGGAAACCATCCCCTGAGGAGCTAACCTCACAGAAAGTGTTTAGGGTACAGCTAGACAATATGATCACCCAGGAAATTGAGGTGATCAGGCCATCTGATTTCATAAGTGTTTGCAGTGAGAGGTTTGGAGAGGTGAGAAAGGCGGCAGAAGCAGATGCAGAATAATGTGCCCTGCGGAGGTATATCAGTGACGGTTGGCCACCGAATGTGCGACAGAATCCTACATTGGTCAGACCCTACAGGAATTTCAGAGAACTTCTGGTGATGCAAGATGGTATCATTTACAAAGGAGATCAGATAGTGGTTCCACTATCACTTAGGGCTGATTATCTGAGTCGCCTTCATGCTAGTCACATGGGTTGTGAGTCCACACTTTGTAGAGCTCGAGAGGTGGTGTACTGGCCGAACATGGCTGCAGACATATAAAGAGTCACCCTTGGAGTGCCATGTGTATGAGCAGGACAGCCCTGCACAAGGTAAAGAGAAGCATTTGGCTCACGAGTTCCTAAACAACCTTGGGATAAAGTGGGGGTGGATTTGTGGCGCTGTAAAGGGAAAGCCTATCTTGTCTTGGTTGACTATTTAACTGATTTCTTTGAGGTAGGGAATTTGCCAAGCACCCTGTCAGTGATGGTTATCCAGGCATTGAAACAACAGTTCGCACGATATGGAGTTCCTCTGATTGTTCATTCAGATGGGGGGCCACAGTTTACAAGCGCGGAGTTCAAAGCCTTCCCTAAGTCTTGGGGGTTTTCACATACCGTCTCCTCCTCATACCACAGACAATCAAATGGGAAGGCAGAGTCGGCGGTAAAAATTGTCAAGAAACTCTTCAAACGAAGCCCAGACCCGTACATGGCTCTTTTGGAATATTGCAACATCCCAACAGTAGGAATGGGGTACAGCCCAGCTCAATGTCTGCTGGCAAGGCGCACTAGGAGTGTGTTCCCCATTATTGATACCCAGTTACACTACGCTCCTCAGAGTCAGATGTGGGAGAAAAAGGTCGAGAGACAACAATCTATCCAGTCGAAACTGTCAGCTAAGGGATAAGACCTGCCTCCATTACGGGTTGGACAACCGGTGTTAGTGCAGGATGTGCATGCAAGGAAGTCAGAATGGAGAAGAGGACTGTGCCAAGGACAACTGTCAAATCGGTCGTATTTGGATGGTCAGCCTTTGCATCGCAATAGGCGGTTCCTAAAACCAACCACTGTTGGTCCTGTATAACAGGAAGAGAACGTACAACAGGAAGAATGTACAACTGGAAGAGAATGAGAGTGAGATAAAGACACCTGAGAAGGAGGTCCCGAAGCCCAACAACACATCCCTGTACAGTTAGAATGCCCAGAGCCAGTGCAGAAGGAGCCGGGGAATAATAGTCATGGGACCGTCACACAGGCAGCGTCAACTCTAGCCAGGTGGATGCAACTACCACTGGGGAGTCTTTCAGAGTACCGGATGAGAGGACAAATTCCACCCCGCCATCCAAAGGATCCAAACCGGTATCAAAGACCACTGCTACTACTAGTTGCTATGGGAGAGCTGTTCGGAAACCGTCCAGATTTACTGACTATGTCCAGATGTGAACAGTGGTGTATAATAGGTGTTAGGACTGAGTTGTTTGTGAAGGTGGGGATATTTATGGGTGTGTTTATATAGAGCGCACGTGGTCTGTCAGTAGTTAACTATTGGTGTGCAATTTTCCATGTATCGTGTGTTTTCTGCTGAGTGATATATATGGGACAGTGTCCAGCAGAATCACCCTTCTGTCTAGTTTTTCAAGTTTTCAATTTTTTTGATTTTCCTTGAACACCCATGAGCTTCTGTCAAATGGTCCTTACGCATCCTAAATCGGACTATCCATCCCAAAGTTATTAGGCACTGAATTTATAATTAGCCATACATTTCAATGCGAGCGTTACTTTTCTTTTGCTTGTTCTGGAAATTTTGAAAAAGTACCATAAAGGTGATTTAGCTAGACACTGTCCCATATACTTGCGGTCTGCATGCGACCAGAGGCAATAGAACATTCCGCTTTATTCTTGTTTATTAATATTGTCTCTTAAATGTAGTGTGCTGTAATGTATTTTATTCAAGTTAGCTTCAATATGGAGATAACAATAAATCTAATCGAGTATACATCTATATGCATGTTCACCAACATGAACTAATAGTTTATACACTGAATATAATAATAACTCATGGTCCCGAGGTCTTTTTAAAGCAAGCTAATAGCAGTAGTATTTATAATAGCCGTAGGAGGAACTATAGTAGTAGTAGTTTTGGTACGAATAACCGTAGGCGTAAGTGCAATATGTGGTATAATAATACTTGTCGCAGTAAGAGCAGTACTTAGTAGTGGGTGAGGTGTAGCCATATGAATAGCCATAGTTGTAGCTCCCGTAGTAGTTCCCAGAGTTGAGGGACACCCCTTTATTAGCGCCCAGTCCGATGATAAGAGCTAGCCCCACTATGTAGAAAAGCACAGACACCATATTTAGGCCCAATGCAATTCTGCTCTTCTGTAGCGCAGAAGCTGTCCTTCCAGCATTGGCCTCTGCCTTCGCCTTTAACAGAAAGAATATGGAGCATGAGAACGAGGAATATAATGTGCATAATGCATGGTTAACATATGGTTGTGAGGTTAATAAAATCAAAGCAGTGAATAGGAAGTGGTTTAATTCCATGCAAAACAAACATCCCATAGCTTACATTACTTGCTATGACCACAGCTGGGATTGTGAAAAGCAGGTTCCACCATCCGCCAAAAATGCAACACAGCACTGTCATCACAATGGACACGGTGAGGAAGTAGTCACCACCACGAGAGTAAACCACTGTCGTCGAGGTGGTAGTTGGTTGGGTATTGAGCACCACGACATTGGAAGACATCTATGGGTGTAAGAGCATTTGCGGCGCATCATTGTTCTGACTACGCATGGGTGCACAGCTAAAATGTTTTTCCTCTTCCATCATTGAAGGGAAAGTTATTATTTTCATGGCACCGGCACGTAATGATAGTCCCTTCAGAATAGCGCCGATAAAAGTAAGGCATATCAAATCTTTTTGATATGCCTTACAGCAGAGATACTATATAATGGAATTGGAAATGAATCCCGTGCCTATTATGATTGGCATAAATAATTTCAGCACCCGCCATCGATATCCTTGCAAACATGATTCACATCTAGATATTGACCAAGAAGAGGGGGCGTATTATGTAGTTTGAAGGCAAGTCTAGCATGCAACTAACCTTTTTCGATTTTAATAGATTCATTACGCGTTGCTACATATGTTTTAACGTCTGAGATGATTGGTTTGAAGCACCGGTTTCAACTACCCAGAAGGGTGATTATGATAGACACTGTCTGTGTACAGTGTCCAGCAAAATCACCCTTCTGGATAGTTTTTTAAGGTTTCAAAAATTTTCATTTTCCGTGAACTTCAAACAGCTTGTATCGTATGGTCCTTATGCATACTAAATTGGACTATCCATCATAAAGTTATTGGGGCACTGAATTTATAATTATCCATACATTTCAATGTGAGTGTCACTTTTCTTATGCTTGTCCTGGTAAATTTGCAAAAGTATCACTTGGCTGGACACTGTTCCATATATATATTTATATAATATGTGGGATCGTGGCAGCAAAAAGTGACCTAGCACATTTATCAATTAATTTCCTATTCTAAGAGACACTTATGCCCACTACAACATCATTCTTACGCACTGAAAATTTGCCGGTCCATCATGGAGTTACAGTGACCTGAATTCTTCATTGCAGGTACACGTTAATTGTAAGCGTCGACTTTGATGGAAAATTTTTGTTGCGCTAGGGCCCTTTTCGCTGCCACGACCCCATGTATATAAATAGGTCGAGGCAGCAAACAGGTCGGACCTAGCGTATATTGTAAAAATTTCCATCAAGGTGTGTCAACGTCCACGCGTAAGAAAGAAGTTGCAGAGGACATACACATGTAGGTGCCTCTTTGAATATGAAATATTTGAAAAAATATGCGCTAGGTCCCATTGCGCTGCCTCAATACGCACAATGAATGAGGTACGTTTTTGTTTATATGTACATAGTTACTTGAATGCATGCAACGTGCTGACAGAAAAATGTGTGAACTAGTAAAAAGTAAGCCTGTCACATTCTGCACATCATATAAAAAGATCAGAGTAGCCCCCCCTATTTTTTTTCGAAAGCGGCCTAGCCTATCGACCAAAAAACGAACACAGACTGACAGATAGTCTGTGCGTTTTCGGTCCCATTTCACTATACGTATAGTTACATCATACAAAAATGCAAACCTGTTGCTGAGGAAATGGCTGTGCCGTTGGTGTGTACTGAGGTGGAGGTACAAAACCTTGCTGTGGAAATGGTGATTGTTGGGCTGGGAAGCCTGGTGCGGGTTGAGCTGGGTAAACTTGAGTTTGAGCAGGATAGCCTCCAAACTGGGTTGTGATGTACCCAGGTGGGAATGGCTGAGGCCCCTGTTGAGACGGATACGGATACCCTGGTTGAGATGAAAATGTTGTAATTAGAGTTTATAACTACAAACTTGATGGTCAGGCATATAAGCATATATATATAGGGACATATGTGCGTATGTGTGTGTATGTGTATTTGTGTGCATGAATGTGTGTTTATCCCAGCCCTACAGCCAGCTTATTGCGAGCTTAAGCAAACAAACTGAGACCATCAGCTGTCTATATAAACTTTAGAAAACCCTGTTTCTGATACTTCTCCCAAGCCTGCACATCCTCTTAACTATAGTGAACTGTTAGTGTGTAACTGATAGAAGATGGCATGAGCTTAGTTTGTGAGAGCAAACTGAAACATTGTGCATCAGCACCAAAACACATGCATGATGCAGGCAAAAACTGAATCACTCCCAATACCTGTAAGCAGCACTGGCATACACACAAGCAAACATACTCCCACTCATACTAACAACTCAACACACAAACATCCCCACCCCATACATGCACACACAATGTTTTACCCGACGCGTTCATGGTACAAACTGAATGTATATATCGCTGCAAAAATAGAAATCGTATTAGTATAATGCATGGTTGCTCATTGTTCACAGAATTTCTCCCATCCATCCATCCATCCATCCATTGATCCACCCACCCACCCACCCACCCACCCACCCACCCACCCACCCACCCACCCACCCACCCACCCACCCACCCACCCACCCACCCACCCACCCACCCACCCATCCATCCATCCTTCCATCCATCCATCCATCCATCCATCCATCCATCCATCCATCCGTGTGGCTTAATGGACCTTTTGCCACTGACGTCACACATGAATTTATTGGAGGGGGGGGGGGGGGGGGCAACTTAAAAATGGCATAACTTCATAAGGGAATTCTATACAGCGAAACATTGCGGAAGTTGCTAATGAGACATGCGCAGTCGTGTTTTTCTAATTTAGGGGGTCAACTTCTGGTAACTTGTAACGTTTGCACCGCAACTGGGGAAGGTACTTCATTTTGGAATATAGCTAGGCATTCATTTACCATTAATTTCGTACATGCTATGTATCTTCGTGGTGTTTCTATAAGGACGTATGTTTTGTTGAACATAATCACTTAATATGTGACGTCAGAGGCAAAAGGTCCATTCATGATGCATAGACTGTGACCCATGCCATTTGCCTTAAGATAGTAACTATCTATCTATCTATGAATCTATGTGGCTTAATTCATGATACATATACTGTGACCCATGCCATTTGCCTTACACTAACAGAATCCCTGAAAGGCGTCAACCCGTATCAATAGAATTTAACAAAGCATGCATGTGACTTACTGCCACCCCAAATGCATTAAACGAGTGAAAGCTACTACCTTTAGATGGCAGCTTTACTGCAAATAAAATATTTGTGTCCGACCCTATATCGCTTTAGAACGTTAGCTCTAAGGCACAATCGCAATATTTCCTCCACGGCAACTGTTACCGTCTCTCATGCTGTGCGCCTAATATAAGCTCCCAGCCGTACAAGCCACAATGCTAATAAATATAGGTCGCAAGCGTATTATCGATCACCTCATTTAGCGAGATAGAACATCATACGTGACTATCCCATACATGCATACACTGCATGATAGAGCATGAATGCACAACACCTTTTCATCACGGATTGCTACCGCATACTGATTCAACGAACAAGACCTGAGCGGCAATAACTTATGCACGAACAATGTCTGTATTTGTTAACTTCGATAAATCAATTCTCAACGCACTTAAGGGCAGGCTCCAATAATAGCGTCGTACAAAACTAACCTAGTTTTGTACTCACCGTTTAGGAACACAAAGTACATTAGTAGTCATTAAAAACCACATCCCAAAAATTCCTTAATACGTTTTACTGGATAGAGTGTTAATAACGTTTTTTGTTTATGCATCCTACTCCTCGAATTAACACGACGCATAGAAAGCCAAAAAGGCGGGAGTAGAAGGAAGCGTTATTTGACTGCAATGACTGGCATAAAGTCTACAGGAAAGGTTATAGTAAATCGCCCTGGGTACTGCTTGGCGAACCGGCACTGCTTTACCTTAGAAAGTTTTAGCTTTTCAAAGGCGCCATTTTGTGATGCTATACCACCCGCTCGTGACACATTCCGTTAGTTGTTCGCTCAACGATAGTAGTTGAAAACAAGCAGAACCCATAGCCAATTACTTAACTTTGAGCTCTACGTACTAGTGTCGTTTAAAGGCGCAAACGCGCATGGGCCTTTTGTATTTATTATCATATAAGAGGGGTCCGGTCGCCACACCCAACAACAACTCGTTAACTAACCAAGCAGCTGGAATATAACTTTCACAGTTTTATTGTTCGTTCAATACACTTTGTACTGATATAAGCTTCAAGCGTATAGCGTTATAGCTATGAATGAAAAATGAGGTTGGAAAGTACGAAAATTTTGCCGTAAGAGTGATTATAAAATTGGTGCCTGACCTTAAGTGGATTGAGAAGAAACTGCTTACAAATTCGCTTCCCAGTTGATTTTTTATCATACATATACGTGACTTTCTATCGCTCACCTGTAGCTGGATCCATAGTTGCTCACGCCCTGTCAAAAACAATTACTGTTACAGCGCATGCGTATGCATGCAATATAAAACCATTATATACCGTAAATTTATAATAATCCGTATCTTTATGGTGCGACATCAGATTTTAAGCCACCTGATTCGTAGCCGGGGTTTCTATAACCAATTCAATTTTGCAAACCTACGATGTCCTTGTGCATATATTTATGCGTAAAAGACATGCAGCGTTTCATGGAAATGGTATATTCGATATGTATACTGATGCATCATATTTGACAGACTCAAAGGAAATATTTTGCAATAGTACACGGTATGCTAGCGGGTGTGTCATGGCATGAATGCCTGTCCATTCATAGCAGCGTGCACATATACAGCCATCGACAGATCTGGATGATCTACATCCACATGCAGCACTGGCACAAAGCATTCATTAATTGGTCATCAATACGCATATAAATACGTATAGTAAGCTTATTTCTGAAATTACAAGTACACAACACATCATGTTAATGACACAATTTATACAGTAATATACTTTAAACAGCACATTAGAAACGCCATCAGCATTTTTACTAGGCAGAGGTACAGCTCCAACAAATTTGGAAACGTTGTCACTGATTGTTAAAATATACCGCGGTTCCCCTGGCTTGACGTAGGATTCACTGGGCCGATGAAATCAATCCCAATATGATACCATAGAGCCTTCACTGGTATTGAGATGACCATTTTTCAATTCACTCGTTGGCAGGCATCACATGAGCGAATCTTTGAGGATAAAAATGGATACAAAAGAGCATTTCTGATAGATAACTGCGATAGATAACTGACACGAACATAAAGGCGCATATGGAAGCTGAGTAGCTACTTGGGCTATATTACAATTATACCATCCTACCTCTCCCTCCCCCCCCCCCCCCCCCCCGTTCATATTTGTTTCACACTAATATAAATTAGCGTCTATTTCACACATCAACCGTGGCCAGTGACATGACAGCATGTCCTTTAACCATCCCTTTACCACCTTACTGCTGAGCCCCAACCAATCAGCTAGTCCTGCAGGTAGGTGCATGCTGTTCTTCACAGGCCAGCGCCAAAAGCTAAACTGCTTCGCCCCGTCCCACACACCCACACCCCCACATTAGGCATCGGTAATCCAAGAATGCATGGTAATGCATATTAACGTACCACTTCTTGTACATCTCCCATTCCATTTGTAGCGTTCAGTGATCCTTTTAATTGTTCGCTTCAAACCCATATGTCCAGCAGTCGGATCATGCTGCTAAAATTTTTAGTTGCTCCTCGGAGTTCTTACAAACCTAAATTCCAGTACCTGCAGTCACTATACAGTCATAAATTAATGCCGGAGGAACCTTAATTGTCTTCCTATATACTTACGTGATCGTTCTATTTCTTCTTTTGGACGCACAGAACACCATCTCGAAATACACACATCGCTGCCTTCCTTCTGATTGCCCTTTTAAATATTACGCTGGAACCGCTAGGGTATCTCGATTCTGTGAGGTAGAGTGTATAGTTTATAGGTTAGGGCAGCGTTTAAGTTAAGGCAAATGCGCGCGCCCAAGGGCGCCCCGCGCTTTTCAAACCGCAATGCAATTTGTAATAAGCACCACAACTATGAATATTTAAGCACATGAAATACATTATCGAAGGATAAAAAAAAAACACACACCAAGTCTAGCACGATGATACAGCCGGGTCTATGGTGCAGGAAAGCACCGATGCAGGCAAAATTGAGTCGTGGTTTATTAGAATGCTAGCAATTGAAACCAAGCTCAGTATTCAGTCCTACTGCTTTACATATTGCCTAAACCTAAACGGCTTCGTCGGCACCCCCACCCTGTTCATTTTGAGGCAAAAATCACTTGCATTTGATGCTGGAGAAATTGCGCTGTGACTTCAGCTCTTATCAGTGCTTGTCAATCTTATTCTGCTCTACATACTTAAACGGTACAGCTGTCGACCACCCCCGCCGTGTTTATGTTAAGGCACTACACTTGCAATAACAAAATAAACAAAAGCCTAGTTTTATTTGGGGAGAAATTTTTGTTGCATATCAATTATCCAACCTATATACTGCCTAAACTAAACGGTTGTGGTCGACCAGCCCCACCCTAACTTTTAATTTTAAGCCAGCACTTACTTTAATGCAGGCGATGTGGCTTTCGTTGTTAGGAGTGTGTATACAACCTATTCGACCCTGAACTGCCTAAACCTTAACGGTGCCCTTGCAGCCCTGTTTATGTTAAGGCAGTAGCTGAAAAAAAAAATCACTTACTTTAATGCCGGAGGAGTAATTGCCCTGTGGCAAAATCAATATTGCTTGTCCAATTAACCTATTCGACCCTATACTGCTCTACTTACTGCCTGAACTTAAACGGTGCAGCGGTCAACAACCCCCGCGCCCTGTTTATGCTAAGGCATGCATTATACTTGCAAAAACAAAAAAAAAAACAAAGGAATTGTTTTATTTGGGAGAAATTGCGCTGTGGGTTTTGTTGTAAGCAGTGCTTATCCATGATCCAACCTATATTACTGCCTATATATAACTAAAAAGGTTGCGGTCGACCAGCCCCACCCTTTAGCTGTTTATATAACGGCAGTACTGACTGCAAATAATACTTTTATGCAGGTGATGTGGCTTTCGTTGTTAGGAGTGCTTATCCAACCTATTCGACCCTGTACTGCCTTAACCTAAACGGTGCCCAGCCCTGTTTCCGTTAAGGCAGTATCTGAAAAAAAAAAAAAAAACACTTACTGTAAAAATGGTTGTGGTCGACCAGCCCCACCTAGCTGTTTATATAAAGGCAGTACTGCAAATAATACTTACTTTAATGCAGGCGATGTGACTTTCGTTTTTAGGAATGCTTATTCAACCTATTAGACCCTGTATTGCCTAAACCTAAACGGTGCCTACGCACTATTTATGTTAAGGCACTATACTTGCAATAACCAAAAACAATGGTCTTGTTTTATTAGGTAGAAATTGCGCTGTGGCTTTTGTTTTAAGCAGTGCTTATCTATGATCCAGCCTATATTACTGCCTAGACTAAAACTGTTGCGGTCGACCAGCCCCACCCTAGCTGTTTATATTAAGGCAGTACTTGCAAATTACACTTTAATGCAGGCGATGTGGCTTTCGTTGTTAGGAATGCCTATTCAACCTATTCGACCCTGTGCTGCCTAAACCTAAATGGTTCCCCGCCCTGTTTATGTTAAGGCAGTACATGTACCTGGAAAAAAAACTTTCTTTAATGCGTGAAAATTACTGCGTAAAAATATGGGTTTACGCAAACTTATGAAGTCGCAACGCTGTAAGAAAGGGTACTGAACGTACTGGTAATTCGTGTTAGGAACTATACTGCACGACCTTGTGCCGCTGTCGGCATTGTTTGGTCGTCAAGATTTAGGTTTTCTTCAGGGGCGGCGGAAGCTTATCCGCATATTTGGGGGGCTAAACTGAACAAACGATAATTATATTCGTGACCACATGAATTTCGTTACAAAGCACCAGGAAAACTACCGTACTACCAAAGTACACAGGAAAAAGTTTCATAATCCCAGCCTTGGGTTTTTACGGTGGTTTTCAACAAAAAGCCATCCTGGAATTGAGCGAATATAGTAAAAACCATCCTGAGATTTGGTATCCAGGGTGGGTATAGCTTATAAACCATGCTGGGTTTGTCGAACAAAAAACATGTTCAGCTCATATTTATTCATTGCTTCAACATGGTTTTTGTTCGACAAATCCAGCATGGCCATTCCCACCGTGGAGGCCAAATCCCATGCAGGATGGATTTTGCGATATTCCCATGCTAGACGCTCAATTCCAGGATGGTTTTTTGTTAAAAACCACCCTAAAAACCCAAGGCTAGGATTTTGAAACTTTTTCCTGTGATATCTGGTGCGTTCGTCGTTAGTATAGTAGTGGAGAATTCAAAAGCAACATCAATGGCGTTAGTGTCTAATGTACCGGGACCTCCTCCCAGGGGTATACATTTGCCTACCGCAGTGCTTAGAAAATATATTCATCCACGTTCAGCCAGTTTAGCATTTGACAGTGCATGCTCGTTGTACAGGTCCTTTAGAGTTTGGCCCGAGGTATAATTCTTTTACTTTGCATGGTCCCATGCGAGGGTTTCAAAGTGAAACTATTAGATCGCGATATGCGTGGTTTCTATGTAATCTTCTCTATTAACTAGGGTAAATTAAGTAGGCTTACGCGTACCGCGATCGAATAGCTTCCCTTTACGCTCTGGCTTGGGTCTGCTTGGGACCAGAGAAAAGGAATTAGAGCCTGGAAAATCGGGCCAAGCTCTAAACGATTAGAATGCATTGTCAAATGTAAAAGGGATGTTAAACTGGCAGAACGTGAAAAACTGTACCTGTCGGTAGACAAATGTACACCCAGGAAGACGCCAGGTACATTAGACATATTCATGGAGTACATGTACTAATATACGGTGTACTAATATAGATCTACGGCAGCATATCATCGTCCGATCCATCGCTAAATTTGGGGGGTGGAGGGGGGGGGGGGGGGGGGGGGGGGTTAAAGCCCCCCTTGCCCCCCCTCTTCCGCCGCCCCTGTTCTTTCACGGTCCTCGTTTTGCTGCTGGGCGTTAATTGAAACAGCTCGACCTAAAGGAATTTGCCACCATGCCATCCTGCTGCCGTTGCAATAAAAAAGGTATTTGTCGCAACTGTGACTGTGTGAAGTCTGGGAAGATATGTACCTCTTGTTTGCCCATGCGTATGGGCAATTGCATGAATGTCACACCTCCGTGTGCATACTTGCCCGCCGCAAGTGTTTTACCAACAAACAGCAGTCCAATGTCCCCTACTAAAACGGTTCAAGATACTTCGAACGAATCTTTTGTTGATAAGAAAATGGAGCAGGCCTATGGTGCAAAATTGATCAAGTGTGTGCATGGTGGTGTTGCCAAGCAATACGATCTCCCTGGTGGGGCTGTTGGTAGAGAATTTGTTGAACTGCTGAAGGATGAAGTCAACTTACTGGTTTATGGAAAGGAAGTTTCTGAAAGACTGATATGCTTTACTGCGTTGCTGCTGCATAGAGATCACATGGTCAAGAAAGGTTGTGATATTCTTCGTCTCCTTGCTAGGCGTATGAATTTATGGAGAACTGAAGAATTTGATGCCTTGCTGCTAGAATTTGAATGCACACAATAGCATTCTAGGCAAAACAAAGGAAATGACAAACTCATTTACTTTGAGTCCCATGCAATTCGTGTTTTCACAAGACTTATGCTTCGGGGTAAGGTGAAAGAAGCAACTCGCTGGATTACACAGAGGATGACAGGCCATGTTTTATCCCCAACGGAGTTAGATAGCAAGTCTGGAAAAACAGTGTTCGAAGTTCTAAAAGAGAAACACCCAATGCCTGGTACAGTTGATCCTATTGCATTCATAGCTTGCAGTACATTACCACCACTTATTGACGTTGATGTCACACCGTCTCATGTGGAAAAAGTAGCACACTGCATTAGAGGTGGAGCAGGTCCAGGAGGTACAGACTCGTTACAGTGGCAACATTTTCTTCTAAGATATGGTACTCATAGTGCAAGGTTGAGAGATGGTGTAGCAGCAAATAAGTTGGTAGATTGGGAAGACATTAGTGCACAGATGGCAAATCGACTTATAGCTTTAGATAAATGTCCTGGAGTCAGACCAATTGGTATTGGAGAATGTTTGCGTCGAGTCATCTGCAAGACCATGGCACTTGTAACTGGAAGAGATGTAGAAGTGGTTTGTGGAGTTGAAAAACTAGCCACTGGGCTCAAATCAGGCATCGAGGGTGCTGTTCATGGCATGACTGCTCTATATGATGAATTTTGTGACGATGGTTGGGGATTTCTCCTCATTGATGCAAAGAATGCATTTAACATGATCAACAGAGAGGCAGCTATTTGGAATGCACGTGTGTTATGGCCTAGGTGCAGTCGCTTCCTGTTCAATACCTACAGGGGCTATGCTAAGTTGATTGTAAGGGGTTGTGATGAATTCCTGTATAGCAGAGAGGGAGTTACGCAAGGCAACCCAATGTCAATGTTGATGCATTCCATTGCAGTCATGCCACTGATAGAGTCAATCAGATGCAAAGAAAAGTATTTGCAGTGTTGGTATGCTGACGACTCGGCCTGTGCTGGGAAGCTGTCCCACATTCACTCATGGCTTAATCATCTTCTTCAGCTCGGTCCTGCATATGGCTACTTCGCTGAACCCACTAAGAGTTTTTTGGTTGTAAGCAAACAATATGAAGAAGAAGCAAAAGAGCTCTTTAAAGATCATGGTGTGATTGTTGTATTAGGCCATCGCTTCCTCGGTGGGGTGATTGGGGATAAGGACAGTCAAAAGTCATATATCCATGGGAAGGTGGATGGCTGGGTGAAGTGTGCATGTGCAGCATCTATCACATGCTGCTACCAAGACACCTCAAGCAGCATTTGCAAGCATGACAAAGTCTCTTCAGTGTGAATGGGGCTTCATACAAAGGGTAGTACCAGATTGCAGTGATGAATTCATAATACTTCAAGAAACAATCAGGAAGTGTTTTTTGCCTGCCTTGCTTGATGGAAGCCTATCTGATGCTGAACTGCAGTTGTTTGCGCTGCCAACACGCCTAGCAGGTCTAGGAGTACTTGACCCTACAGCTATGCCAACAGAGATCTTCAAAACATCTAAACAAGGCAAAGTTGTTATTGCCAATGCCTTAACGGGTAAGGATACATTTTGCCATGTTTGTCATCTGGATGCACTCAATAAGGCCAGACAGATGCACCATAAAGTTCAAGAGGATTTACACCAGTCCAGCTTGGAGACCATTCTAGCAAAGTTCACACATGAGCGACAGAGATCAATACGAAGGGCAATAAAAGGTAAAACATCAGCTTGGCTGAATGTGGTCCCATTAGAGAGTTGTCACTTTGACCTAGCACCTTCTCAGTTTAGGGATGGTTTGGCAATTCGATATCAATGGCAACCTTCCTGTATACCTATCACGTGTGATGGATTTAGTGCAAATTTCACGTTGCAACATGCATTAGACTGTAAGACAGGTGGTCTTGTCATCCAACGACATAACGAAGTCTTGGGGATATGGCTGCTCAAGTATGGAGTCAAGTTGTACGTGAACCAATAGTCAAAGAGGCTGAATCCAAAGCAGATGGTCCAGGATTGAGGGCCGGCCGATCTAAACATTCGAGGTGTTTGGACTCCCCAGGTGGAAGCATTGTTTGATATAAAAGTCATTGACATAGACGCACCATCACACCTGCATCGAACACCGGAATCAATTTTGGACTCAGGGGCTCTAGAGAAGAAGAGGCTATATAAAAAGGCAGTGGAAGATAGGCGAGGAACATTTACTCCTTTCGTAATATCCGTTGATGGGCTTCTCCACAGAGAGGCAGAACATTTTTTGAAGCACATTTCTACCAGCATAGCAGCAAAATGGGAAAAATCATATGCAGAAACGTGTGCATTCATCAGAGCTCGACTTTTATTTGCCCTGGTTCGAGCATCAAGCTTATGTCTAAGAGGATCTAGGGTAAAGTGGAGGAGTGGACTAGGCTTTGATGATGGGGCATCACTTCCTACATTCATGCAATAGGCTTTAGCCTTTTTTTGCATTCGTTATTTTTGTTCTGCTTTGTAATTCTTCCTACTTCTATTTAACACTACGCATTAAAAAATAAAATAAAAAAATAAAAATAAAAATAAAAAGCGGTAAACACGATGTAAATATGAGGTAAAGCTCAGGTTTACGCATATTTACTTATGTTTACAACGACCTGATGTTTACAGTTTAGTGTTAATATGGTAAAGGCTCAGTTTACTCGTGTTTACACATCGCAAATATGATGTCAAATGTTAAATTTGGTATAGCTTTACACTTCCTCGTAAAAGTCAGATCTATAATTAGCACTGTTGAGTGTGACAGCTTTTATTTTTAGATCTAGAGCTAGCTAGCTACTCTTAACTTTAATTAATCACATCAAATTGGTTAGCGTTGATGAATTGCAAAAACAAATAGCAGTATACAACACACAAGGAAATTAAAAGTACACTATTGCAGCATGGCGGAGGAAGTGTTCGCTTCTCGCCACCGTTTGCACCGCTCTGCTGGTGCGCCTTTTCTCAACTGTTAGAAGGAACCCCCGTATCTTCATCTTCTCCTGATTCCTCTGTGGACAGATCATGTATTCTACATGAATTACATTATATAAATGTATATTTTACTTAATTTTGACGAGCTGGTGAAGTTTCTGTACAACATGGCATGCATGCATTTTTATAAAGGTTAAAAGCTGTAGCCTACGTGATGCTTTTGCTCTTAGTCTCTGCATGCTTCACGTCGGCTCACCACCAGCGCAGCATATTTTCAGGTGCTGACACTGTAGAGTATTTAATACATAAGAGATAACATACTAGAACTAGCTCAGCTGCATACCTTACCCAATGCTCCCGTTGCATTTGATTGTCATCGGAACTTTCACGATACTGTGAATAAAGAACAAATCTTTTGGTTACTCTTTTGAGAATCCCAATGGTCGGTGGCTTACTGCACTGTCTGAAATCACAAACTGAACTGCTGCTAACAGCTGCATGTATATGAGTGTTTCGCGCACACACAGGTGCAAAATTTGATTGGTCCGATTTTACCGCCTTGAATTAATAATTTGTGCATGACGTCGTGTTGCATTACTCTCGATGGCCCAAAGACCCTACCTCCAGAGGGCAAGATGAGCAACAGAACCGGCAAACTAAACCCGATCGCTTTGTTGTAAGTGACTCGCGTGCAGTTTTGGAGAGGGGCAGGGAGGCCTCTGATGGTTAGGTTCAGCGTCAGATTGGACTGCTATACCCCTGATTGCGATGGAGATGGGACACTGCTGCCTGTGTAGTGTTGTCTTGGAGTGTCACGCCAAGGTGTGTGGAAAATAGCTCAACGGTATGTTTGGACCCATGTTCTGGCAGAAGGAGAGGTACCTCCAGATCCGTACCCCTTAGGTGGAGGAGCTAGATGGAGCCACAACCATGGTAAGCGGGTTACATGTTTGTACTGGTGATGTGATGTGTGTGTACATGTGTGTAGGGAGAGGGGAAATGTTATGTACTGTTGAATAAGTATGTGAGTGTACATGTACATGTGCGTGGGGAGAAGGGATGTGTGTATGTACATGTGCATGCATGGGTAAAGGACCTTATATACTGGTTAATAAGTATGTGTGTGTGTTTGTGTGTGTGTGTACATGTGCATAGTTGAATAAGTATGCATATTATGCAACCAATAACCCTCTCCCCATGCACACACATGCACACACACACTCACACACATGTGTATCACACAACCAATTTTTACACACAAGTAGTGCACACACATACATACCGGAGGTGATGAATGAGTGTGTGTACATGTGCATGGGTAAAGGGGAATTGGTTGCATGATACATTTTATGTACCTGGGTGCAAATGTGTGTGTGTGTGTGTGTGTGTGTGTGTGTGTGTGTGTGTGTGCATTGTGTTATGTATACTGTGTGTGTGCTGTGTATGTGTTTGTGTATGTGTTTGTGTGTGTGTTGTGTGTGTTGTATGTGTGTTGTGTGTGTTGTGTGTTTGTTTTATGTGTGTGTGCATGAGCATGTGTGTTATGTATACTGTGTGTGTTGTGTATGTGTGTGTTGTGTGTGTTGCGTGTGTTGTATGTGTGTTGTGTGTGCATATGTGTGTATACTGTGTGTGTGTGTTGTGTGTGTGTGTTGTGTGTTTGTTGTGTGTGTGTTTTGTGTTGTGTTGCGTGTTTGATGTATGTGTGTTGTGTGTGTGTTGTGTGTGTGCTTGTGTTATGTATACTGTGTGTGTGTTTGTGTGCGTGTTGTCTGTATTTGTGTGTGTGTTTGTGTGTGTATATGCGTGTATGTGTGGGTACCATGTGTGTGTACATGTGCATGGGGAGAGATGAATGGGTTGCATAATATTAAACAAGTGCACACACACATACACACATACACACACAACATGTATCACACAGCCTATTTTCACGCACACATACCAGATGTGATGAATGAGTGTGTGTGTGTTATGTACACATGTGTGTGTGTTGTGTGTGTTTGTGCGTGTGTGTGTGTGTGTGGTGTGTTGTGTGTGTTGTGTTGTGTGTGTTGTGTGTGTATGTGTGTATGTTTGTGTGCATGTGTGTGTACATGTGCATGGGGAGAGGTGAATGGGTTGCATAATATTAAATAAGTGCACACACACATACACACACATAAGATGTGATGAATGACTGTGTATGTGTTGTCTGTATGTTGTGTGTGTGTTGTGTGTGTGTGTGTTGTGTTTATGTGTGTACTGGTTAATAAATATGTGGGGGGGGGGAATTGATTGTGGTGTTTGTGTACTTGAGTGTATAAATTGGTTGCGTGATATGTGTGTATGTGTATGTTGTGTGTGTGTGTACTTGTGCATGGGTAAAGGGGATTTGGTTGCATGATACACTTCATGTACCTGTGAATAAGTACATGTATATGTGAGTGTGTGTGTACATGTGTGTACAATCATGTGCATGGGGAGAGGTGAATTAATTCGTTGCATAAAATTATATTACACTGTATGTAGCACGTGTGTGTGTTTGTGCGTGTTGGTGTGTGGTGTGTGTGTTGTGTGTGTGAAATATGTGTGTGGGGAGGATCGAGGAATTGGTTGCAGTGTGTGTGTGCACTTGTGTGTATTTTTAAATTGGTTGCGTGATACATGTGTCTATGTGTGTGTATGTGTGTACATATGCATGGGTAGAGGGGAAATGGTTGCATGATACACTTCTGAATAAGTGTGTGTCTGTTGTGTGTATGTGAGTGTGAGTGTATGTATGTGTGTGCCTGTGTGTGTATGTGTGTGTGTGTGTTAAATATAAGTGGTACCTGTAGAAAAGTTTCTACCGAGCCTTTGACCATGTGTATGTGTAATGTGTGAGAGGGGAATTGGTTGCAATTGCTAGATATTGTACATATGTATATGTATACTGGTATAAAAGTATATGATTCATTTGCATTCTATCTCTATATACAGTATGTTTGCCAGCGGAGACTATACATACAGAGGCCTGTTCATCATTGGAACTTCTATATGAACGTGTATACATGTGTGCATTGCCAGACGATGTATATGTGTGTCTACGCTGCATTGAATTAATCTGTAGCGCGCTGAACGCGGAGTGGACTCTACAATACAAAAGTAAGGGCGAAAGAGCACTCAAGATATACGTTGGAGTGTCTGCATCTCTCCGCTTATTGGAGTGCTACCTATATGCAAGCGATATCACCCCCTTTACTAGTCTGGGGACCCGACTGATGGCTGTACTATCAGTCTGGTGACTTGATCGCATCCGTTTTGTGCACTAGTTGGTATCATGAAATCTCATGAAATAATAATGTGGATAACGGTTTACCTATCACTCCACAAACAGTACTAGTCCCCAGACTATTTAGCATTAGTATGGCGGATAATCTTTCTGATCTTTGTCTTGTGGATATGACCTTACCAACCTTCCACTCGAAGAGCGGAACCTTAAAGGAACATCTTCATCTAGCGTTGTACGTTTATGGCGGATGTTCGCGCAATATAGGAAGGCAGGCATAACAAAGACTCTTGCCATATCCAGTTGGTAACACTCCAAAAATGGCTATAGCTAGAACTACTTCTAACTGAAGGCTCTTTCTCGGTAAACCCAAGCCTTTCCACAGCGTAGTGGATAGCATCAACTAACATCTGTATATCGGCCATTACAAAAAACGCGTGGTATAGATTTATATTTTCATAATGTTATGGCTTATAGTTAATGACATACATGCTCGTAGGTGGGGCACAAATTAGATTCATGCTACTGCACGAATTCGTGCAGTAGTGCACAAAACGGATGCGAGCTAGTCACCAGACTGATAATACAGCCATCAGTCGGGTCCCCAGACTACCCCTTTACTTTGTACAGAGTGTTGGGCGTAGCCCGACCTTAATCGAAGGTCGGGCAACGCCCAACTAAGAGTACTCCCACGTAGACTGCAGAGCTAGCTAGCCTACTAGTACATGTAGTCATTCTATGAACGAAGAAGCAGTGAAAACAAGGGACCGGGTTTCGTTTTATTTAATTTGGAAGCTAGCTAGGTCATATTTGCTTACCCAAGTAAAGGTGATCCCAAATAGAGTGCGAGCAAACATGTAGCAAATACATACGTAAATATCCGCTGACTTCACTCGTATTGCGTAAATATGTATGTAAATATGTTTGTACCTTTACGTACGCGGTAAATGTAGTGTAAATACATTTGCAATAAATTTACGCATAGCGTTCAGACATAGTAAATCTATTATTTAGTCCAGTGAAAGTTGCCCTGTGACTACATAGTTCTTACACTGTACGAGTGCTTGTCCAATTAACCTATTCGATCCTATACTGCTCTATATACTGCCTAAACTTAAGCAGTTCAGCGGTCGACCACCCCCACCATGTCTATGTACTTGGGGGAAATAAAAAAACAAATACATTACTTAATGTGGTGCTGTGCATGGCTTTGTTTTAATGCAGTTTATTAATTGTCTGCTTGTGTATATAGAGTTTGAAAAACAATACCCACTGCAAATACATGTACATGTAGAGTTGAAGTCACTGAGCTGGCTACCAGTTTATGACACAGAAATTAAAATGTTACTGATCCTGATGCATTGTAGCAGCAAAGTGAAAAGAAAATATGAACAGTGGAGATATAGAGAAAGGATAGAAAAAAACAGTTATGTGATCTTTTCAGGAAGTGACTTGTTGAAGTAATGTTCTGCCGCTGCATCATATGGCAAATGGAAATACTGAGATATGACAAGGATCATTGCCTGCAGGTTCAATCATAGCAAAGCAAATTAAATTTAGAAACATTCTTTATATGCAAAAGTACCTCAGAAAGAAGGTTGTTAAAGGTGAATGACATTCCCAAAGGGCGGCCACTTTCAATACTAACTATATCACAAATTACATTCAATTAGTTAATGATTTCAGGAATCTATTTATAGGAAAACACATGTAATGCAAGTACTGACAAATGTATATTTGTTATCTTACAAGAGGCAGAGAAGCTATAATTGGCCATGTGTCTGCAAATTGCACAATATCATGTTTTGAAAGCCTTTTCCCAACTTTTTCAAAATAGCATTCCTTCCATATTGATTTCTTGCATTTGCACACATGTTTGAAATGAGTCTTACAATCAGAAATCCATTAAATCATGCGGACCAACAAACTACATCACATTTCTTACTTCCGAATCTTTAAGAATTCATTCCTCTTATAGTGCGCAGAGGGATGGGGAGCATCCTATTGTTGGAGTTGATGCATACATGGTTTGGAATAAGCACAAGCACTAATATGTACTGTGTACACTTCATAGTTGAATTATTATACTTCTGTTAATGATCGCTTCATTGTCTCCATACTGCATATTAGGCACATTCTTTTACAGGTGATGTCACAGTCATCAGCCATCTCAAGCATCATGATCATATTTAGTGTTAGTATCTCATCTGTCAACATAATTAATTTACCTGCATTATAAAAATACAAGTATTGATTTGATTGATTTGATTGATTTGATACATATAAACACACATACAAATGCAAAAAAGGCAAGTAGTGGCACAATGTGTACGTGCACTTACAAACTGCCTAAACATGGAAGGAATATATATAACATACAAAAGGGTGAAAGGTCAACAGATCTAAGTCGGGTACAAAAAACTGAAATGTTCAATGAAGTGACAACATATTGGGGTAAGTGGTTCCATATAGGTATCACACGATCAGTGAAAAAATGCGCTCGGATTTGAGTATGTTAGGTTTACATCTTACCAAATTCGCACAATGAGTAGCTTGTCACTACAGTATCTGAAAACAATAATAGAAGTAAACAATTTACTATAGACTAAGCACATACCTTTGCAGTCTGTGAAATTTTCAAGTAATGCTGAGCGCAATGCACTGGTAATATGAGATGCAATCATGTTCTGGTGAGCTATGCAAGTACCAAACCACAATTTTGGTAAATTTGCATTCAGTTCCCTAGCTTACATATCCAAGAATCGTTTAAGCAACCACAATCTCAATATCTATTTGTATCTGTCTACACAGAGAATAATCGTGACACAAATGAAGTATACCTAGTGAAGTTGTACTTTAAAATTCAATGGTTTTCCCAATGCAACATGTTCAGCAATCTGATACCATTGCTTTTATTTAAAAAAATTAGATTTTTTTGCATACCTTGCAGACAAAGACACCACAGTCACTGTTGTTTTCTTGTTTTGGTGTTGTCTAATGATAACAAGGTTAAGTCACATCACATGTCAAGGTATATGTATACCTTTGATGTCACTGCATTCCACTGATTCGCAACAAATTGTTTTTGACCTTTTTTTATTCCACTAAACCAATGCAGTTCTGTCACAAGTTGCCTGTGCAATTAATTGATTTTTAAATGCATGTCAATTAATAGTAATAACCATTACATAATTTGTGAGTAGATATTTTTATAGCTCCATAAATAGCTGAGTGAATCATAGCATGTTATAGTTGTGTTGATGAAGCTAAAAAGAGTAACACTCATTAATCTGATCAGAAAAATAACAATCTTACGCAAAGTAGCCAATGACAGTTATCCACGTTTATGGGAAGAAATGCACATTATATCCTTTGCAGTGGTACCTGCAGTTTAAATGCATGACTGCTATTTATTCTACACGGTGCAAAGATGGCCAACCTACCATGATCTCATTGCATGGATGCTCAGTGACCCTTTTGTTTGATTTTGAAGTAGAATTCTTTCCATTACTTTACTGAAGAAAACTGAGCCAGCGCTGATAAAAGTATGGTGTTAAAAAAACATGCTCTCTTCTCTTTGTTTTTGAGAAGGCAACAGAATGTTCTAATTCCAGTAGCTTCATGAAAAAGCTCATTGTCTTATGAAAGATAAATAATTTATCGTGTTTAACTGATTTAAGCACAATACCGCTTACCTCACTACCAATCCACTGGCCATTGCCTATTGTAATTAGATCAGTCTTGGTCACTCTCCACCCTTTCAGCTCTAGCACACAGCTTTCTAAATAATTATTTCATACTGACATTACAACTTATAAAGTGCCATCAGTATATACCTTCTGCTGTTTTCGTACAAGGATCATCACATGATTCCTCAACTGATGCCACACCTAAATTGAAAATTCCAACCATCAAAAAACTAAACTCTAGTTATTAGAAACATATATAGGCAAACATGCATGAAGGATAAATATTATAGACACAAATTTTTAACTATGCCTTCATATTTAATGTTTGATGTTCATTTGTGCATAATTGTGAAAAAGTACATTCAAAGGTCTTGAAGTGTTACACCTTTACATTTACAATCATAGCTGATAGAATCGTTAGCAACAGGTATGCTTACAGCTGAAATGCACCTTGTAAAGATATGTGTAATTAATAAATATAAATGGATGTAAGCATATCAACAACTTACTTTGTCTTTGTTTGCTTTGGAAAATGGGATCCCATAAAGGGAAAATTTAGGGTCTTTGTAAATGCCTTCAAAACACTGACTCAACAACCCTTCATCCATATGAATAGGACATTGCTTCATGGAATCCAATAAATATATGCCCTGATGCATCAATCCAAATAGTAGAGTAATGAGCTGTTTTCGGTATTCGAACTAAAACATTGGGTAGCTGTGTGATGAATTAAGTGCTTCGATGATACGAAGGCCTGGCTTTGTGAAATAGCTGTTCAAAACTCCACTTAGGTTAACCATGCTGTCACCAAGATTGTCAACTGCTTTTAAGAGTACCTCTATTGAATACCAACCATTGGTGTCTCTGAAAGGTAGAAATAGCTCAGATAATGGCATGTGAAGATCTGTGTAGTGACCTATCCACTGCTGATCAGCTATGCTGTTTAATAAGTTTACATCAAACTTCTCTTCTTGGTGTATGGTTATTAAGTGCACATAGCCCACATAATGCAGTATCCCCTTGGACTTGCATGAAAATGCTGTTTTCATAGAATGTCTTCATGTTTATATGCATATACGTGCGTGGGCAAATAATTTCATAGACATTGCATATTATCATTAATAGCTTTCTTCTCTGTATTGGACAATAAATCCCACCTATTGTTGACTAGTTTATTTGCTGATATACATAAGTTGGTAAGTTCAAGTTCAAAATCTGTATTAACAGAGCCAATTGTGTTTATTTTGGACTGAGTGTCCTGAATTTTTTTAAAACAAGATTCCTTTTCAGAATTGACTGTCCCAATAATGTTCACATGAGATGAGCTATTTGTTGGCTTTGTAGCATTTCTTTTTTTGCCACCTGTGCTAGTTTATGTACTTCATTAGTTGTTGCAGCAGTTTTTCAAACCTTCAACTTTGAAAGCTTGGCCTTTTGTGTTAAGGCAGTACTTGGAAATAACACTTATCCTTTAATCAGGCTGTGTCTTTTGTTGTTAGGAGTACTCATCCAACCTAGTCGACCCTACATTGCATATAGACCAAAACGGTGCCCCCGCCCTGTTTATGTTAAGGCAGTATCTGAAAAAAGCACTTAGAGAAATTGCCCTGTGGCTATATCTATAGTTCTTATAAGTGCTTGTACATGTCCAATTAACCTATTCGAACTGCTCTACTTACTGCCTTAACTTAAACGGTGCGGTGGTCGACAATTACAACCCCCGTGCCTTGTTTATGCTAAGGCACTATACTTGCCGACAACAACAAAAAAAAAAAAAGTAATTGTGGAAAAATTGCGCTGTGGCTTTTGTTGTAAGCAGTGCCTATCCATGATCCAACCTATATTACTGCCTATATATAACTAAAACGGTTGCGGTCGACCAGCCCCACCCATTAGCTGTTTATATTAAAGCAGCACTGCTAATAATGCTTACTTTGATGCAGGCTATGGTGGAATACTTTAATGCAGGAGTAATTACCCTGTGGCTATCTCGATAGTGCTTGTCCAATTAACCTATTCGATCCTATATATACTGCTCTACTTACATGCCTAAACTGAAACAGTACACAGCGTCGACAACTCCCACGCCCTATATATGTTAAGGCACTATAATTGCAACAAAAAAAAACAGATGCCTGTTTTATTAGGGAGAAATTGCGCTGTGGCTTATGTTGTAAGCAGTGCTTATTGATCCAACCTATTTTACTGCATAAACTAAAATGGTTGCGGTGGACCAGCCCCCACCCTAGCTGTTTATAATAGGGCAGTACTGCAAATAAATCTTTAATGCATGCAGATGATGTGGTTTTCGTTGTTAGGAGTGCTTATTCAACCTATTAGACCCTGTACTGCCTAAACCTAAACGGTGCCTCCGCTCTGTTTATGTTAAGGCACTATACTTGCAACAACCAAAAACAAAGGCCTTGTTTTATTATGGAGAAATTGCGCTATGCCTTTTATTATAAGCAGTGTTTATCCATGTTCCAACCTATATTACTGCCTATATATAAACTAAAACAGTTGCGGTCGACCACCCCCACCCTAGCTGTTTATTAACGCAGTACTGCATACAACACTTACTTTAATGCAGGCGATGTGGCTTTCGTTGTTAGGAGTGCTTATTCAACCTATTAGACCCTGTACTGCCTAAACCTAAATGATGCCTCCGCCCTGTTTACGTTAAGGCACTATACTTGCAACAACCAAAAACAAAGGCCTTGTTTTATTAGAGAGAAATTGCACTATGGCTTTTGATTTAAGCAGTGCTATATTACTGCCTAAACTAAAACGGTTGCAGTCAACCAGCCGCAGCCTAGCTGTCTGTAATTAAGGTAGTACTTGCAAATAACACTTTAATGCAGGCGATATGGCTTTCGTTGTTAGGAGTGCTTAATATCCAACCTATTCGACCCTGTACTACTCTAGGAGTACTTACTCAACCTATAAAACCACAAAAAAGCCACAGCGCAATTTGTCTTAAACAAGGCCTTTGTTTTTTGTCGTTGCAAGTATAGTGTCTTAACATAAACATGTACACGGCGAGGGTGGTCGACCGCTGTACCGTTTAAGCAACGAAAGCCACATCGCCCCATTAAAGTAAATATTAATTGCAGTACTGCCTTAATACAGTAGCGGCTCGCACATTGCGAAAAGTAACAGCTCGCACATTGCGAAAATAAGCCCTATTCATTGTGGTGTTAGGCCAGGGTTAGTGTTCTTTGCGTGACCCAATCGATCGCTGCAACCCACTGCTAATGAGATTCACGCGGCCCAGGAATCTCATTAGACGGTAGTGTATGTAAACCACCCACCTGTTGATCATCCCAGAAAATATTACTTTATAAATAACCCTTTAGCTGAGGAGAAAACACCTGAACGGAATGGCTTTACCGTTTTTTTTTTTGTCCACGATGACTAAGGCAGCTTGCGTATTTCTCCAGCAGCTATGCATGTAACACCCTGACAACAAAAGTGGCATAAATATGCTGCAGCAACCCATACATGTAAACCACCTACATATTAAAAGCATGTACGTTGAGTAGATACACACATGTACGTATGCATGTACATCTTGAATATTAATGTGATATGGCCTGTGTGCAAAAGTGAAGGGATAACAGCTAATTAAAACAATAACTGCATCTTACCATACAATCATGTTGTACAGATACTTATATCCCAAGCTGAGTGAATTATAATGCATACACACATTGCGCCTGAATTGTGCTGTAGAGAATTTAGTGCATAAGTTGGGTTGTCTAACTGAAGCAATCCCACCGGGCCACACGAATCATTTTACTACGATGAGCACTGGCTATGAGTCAAAAGGTCATATGCATCTAACGGGACAAAGCAACAACAAAAACGGCGAAGTTTCATTGACCACTTACCCTTGTTAATGTGGTTTATAGTGCGTATAATCCTCGTTCGTAAACCCTTGCTGCAATGACCAATCAGCGCTCATTCACTCGTGTCCTTTGTATATAGTGTACGGGTAAAACACCCTAACTACATGTACATGTAGTACTCCAGACAGGCCCTACTATTAGTAACTTTCTTTTTCAACATACATCCTAAATGATGCATGCCCACGATAATAAGTTGCATCATGCACGTGCTTTATGTGATCTTATGGTAAGATGCAGTTTTAATCCCTTCACTTTTGCACACAGGCCATATCACGTGCACAAGATGCACATGCATGCGTACATGTGTGTATCTACTCAATGTACATGCTTTTAATATGCATGTAGGTGGTTTACACGTACATGTATGGATTGCTGCAGCATATTTATGCCACTTTTGTTGTCAGGGTGTTACATGCATAGCTGCTGGAGAAATATGCAAGCTGCCTTAGTCATCGTGGACATAGAAAATACAAGAAGAAAAACGGTAAAGCCATTCGGTTCTCCTCAGCTAAAGGGTTAAAGTACATATTATAATTTTTGGGATGATCAACAGTGGGTGGTTTACATAAACTACCGTCTAATGAGATTCCTGGGCCGCGTGAATTTCATTAGCGGTGGGTTGCAGCGATCGATTGGGTCACGCAAAGAACACTAACCCTGGCCTAGCACCACAATGAATAGGGCTTATTTTCGCAATGTGCGAGCTGTTACTTTTCGCAATGTGCGAGCCGCTACTGTAAACAAGTAGGGTGGGGCTGGTCGACCGCAACCGTTTTAGTTTAGGCAGTAATATATTTAGAGAAAGTCCGCATCGATAGTTTTGCCGCCATTATCATCAGCAACTGTGGTTGAATCGCTGAACAAAATCTGGTATTCATGACTTTCCTCCATTTCTGTTGTTCGTACTTCGGAGCCACGTGTATAAGGTGCTAATATGACACCCCGTTGAAGTTAGCCGCACATTCAGCCGCACTAGGTAGTTTGATATTTTTTTGAAATTGTGATTTAAGCCGCGTATTATATATCGTAGGAAAGAGCAAAAAATCTATATCCCAAAGATACCTTATATTCATTGTGATGCGTTTCGTTGCGAGCACCACGCTATTCGAAAGATCACAAATGAAATAATCGCGAATGTACGTGAATTGATAGGGTTCGCAAAACAAAAACTGTCCTGGTTGAGTTTATAATCAGTATAGAGATATAAATAAGTGTGCAGCCTGAACCAAAATCTGAGTGATTAGAATTATGGTAATAACTTATAAATCTAACTGCTAGTACAATTTTTAATTCAAAGCTGACATAAGAAACATATCAAACACACCACACTGTGACGGATCTGAAGTTCCGCTTGAACGAACAGCCGCACTCCGCAACCTACTGTATATAGATTGCTACCTCGTAACTCCCGTTCGTAGTTACTTACTGGCAGAACTCTCTTTTTAATTCCCAATACATGCTTTTATACACATATCAGTAACACTAAATACATGACTTAAATAATCTAAAGTTCGTATCTACAATACAAATGAGCTCAACCTCCTGAATGGCTCCATATGGTTAGACCTTTTGAGTCCTCCATTCAGGTTAGACCTTTGACAGGTCACTAATCTGTCACTCCATTCCCCCTCTCCAGCAACAACTTGTTGCAAGTCGGGAAAGAGAATCAGCATTCTGGTTCGCCCTCCCTGCTCTATGCACTACTTTAAAACAGTAGGGCTGCATTGCCAAACTCCATCTGCACAACCATTGTAATGATCAATGATCCGTTTGAATTACGACGTTTCTGCCGAGCAGGTAAACTCTGAACGCCTCCACTGCAAGTCGTATTGCCAAACACTCTTTCTCCATAGTGGAGTAGCGCTCTTCTCTAGGCAGTAACTTCTTACTGAAGTAGCCCACAGGGTTATCTAGCCCATCTTCTATCTGGCTCAGTACTGCCCCTATTCCCCTATCCGACACATCAGTCTGCAGGATGAACTCCTTGTGGAAATCTGGACTCCTCAGCACAGGCTTCGAGCACAAAAGCCCTTTCAACCTTCCAAATGCATCTTGACATTCCTTTCCCCATACTACGATGTTCGGGGCCGATTTCCTCGTCAAGTCTGTCAACGGGGCTGCAATAGAGGAGTAGTCAGGTATAAATCGGCGGTAGTATCCCGCAAGTCCAAGAAAACCCCGCACCTGACGTTGCGTCTCTGGTACTGGGAACTCCTCGACTGCTTTCAGCTTAGCTTTCTCAGGCTGCACACTCCCACTACCGACTATATGTCCAAGATATGCGCATCTGGACATTGCAAACTGACACTTCCTGACCTTGACCGTCAACCCTGCCTGCTTCACCAATATTTTTAAATACCTCTGCTAGGTGTTTAAGATGCTGCTCAAAAGTGCTGCTATATATCACCAAATCGTCCAAATAAGCTGCTGCATAGCCTTCACACCCTCGAACTAGGCTGTCCATCAACCTCTGGAAAGACGCTGGGGCCCTACTTAAACCAAAAGGAAGCACACGAAACTGGAACAAACCGAATGCCTTTGGTGTGATGAATGCGGTCTTGTAGCGATCTGCCTTAGATACTGGCATCTGCCAATACCCCTTCGTGAGATCCAACGTGGTGATATACTTCGCTTTCCCCAGTCCATCTATTAGGTCATCAATTCTAGGCATCGGATATGCCTCCACTCTGGATACGGTGTTTAGTCGCCGATAGTCCACACACATTCGTAGCGCTCCATCCTTTTTCTTCACCAGCACAATAGGAGAGGCCCAATCACTTCTGGAGGTCTCGATAATTCCGCTCTGCAGCATCTCATCCAGTTCCTTCCGAACCAGCTCCCGGTAGGCATGAGGCAATCGATAGGGTGGCAACCTCACAGCATTATTTTCCACCGTGGGTATTCTGTGTTCCACTAGCTTAGTTAAACCTGGTGTATCACTGAACACCGTCTGGTAACGTTCAAGCAGTCTATCCAGCCTTCCACGTTCTTCTCCACCAAAGTCTGCCTTCTTCATACTAGCCTCATTCCATACCGATATGTCATCTTGATCTATGTCTTCCTCTGCATAGCTGCATACTTCTGGAGGTGTCCTGACACGGAAAGCCTTCAACATGTTCACGTGGAACACCCTCCTCTTCTTTTTATCAAACATGTCGCATGTCGACAAGATAGGTCACCTGACCCATACGCTCCAACACCTGATATGGCCCCTGCCATTGAGCCAATAACTTATTCGTACTTGTGGGTAACAGCACCAACACTGGGTCGCCAGCCTTGAACTCCCTCAACCTCGCCTTTACATCATACCATCGTTCTGCTTGTCTTGTTTCTCCAGCATATTCTCCTTCACACACTCGGCCATCTCTTTCAATTTCTGTCGCGTTGACATTACATAACTCACGACGCTCTCCTCCGATTTCTGGCCCGCTTCCCAGGTCTCTCTAAGAACGTCCAGTGGTCCTCGAACATCCCGACCGTAAAGAAGCTCGAAAGGAGAGAAGCCAGTCGACGACTGAGGTACCTCCCTGTACGCAAACAGAAGGTAGGGGATCATCCTATCCCAATCCTTTCCATCCGACGCCGTCTTCCGCAACATGGCCTTTAGCGTCTTGTTAAAACGCTCGACCAGTCCACCCGTTTGCGGATGGTAAGGACTGGTCCGAATAGGCTTCACTTGAAGTAGCCTATACAACTCCGCTAGCAACTGCGACACAAAGTTGCTTCCCTGGTCCGTCAGGATTTCTCGCGGTACTCCTACCCTAGCAAATACCTCGATCATCTTTTCAGCTATATGCTCCGCGTCAATGCTCTTCTGCGGTATAGCTTCGGGGTATCTTGTTGCGTAATCGCACATCACCAACACGTAGCGATTACCACTGCGACTTCTGGGTAGCGGACCTACTATGTCCATAGCCATTCGGCTGAATGGTTCACTGATAATGGGCAAAGGAATCAGTGGCGCTCTCGTTCCAATACTATGGGTAGTTTTCTGGCAAATCCGACAGCTCCTACAGTAACCTTCAATGTCCTTGTACACTGAAGGCCAGAAAAATCTTCGTAGCACCCTCTGCCTTGTCTTCTCTTTGCCTTCGTGCCCCGATATGGGAATCTCGTGAGCCATCTCCCAACACCGTTCCCCGACAGCTCTTCGGAAGTACCAGCTGCTCGATACTCATCTCCGGTCTACCCTTTGGCACCCATCTTCTATACAATACGCCATCCTCTTTGAAATATCCAGTTTCATTCTGTTTCGGCGATTTCTCTGCGGCTCGCCACGCCTCGGCTAAAGTTTCATCCTGTTTCTGGAGGGTTTTCAACTCCTCCCCTGATACTGGGAGTCCGAGTCCACAACTTGGTTCACCGGCACCCTTCCTTCGTCCAGTTCCGTCCACAGTTGCCTTTACCTCCACCAGCTCTAAATCGTGGGACTTAGTGCCTGACGTAATCTCCTTTTCCTTTTGCTGGATTCTCTCTTCCAGCTGTTGCCGTGCTTTAGCCCTTGTCATCACCACTAACGCATCGTCTACGTTGGCCAGTTCAGGTTCTTCTCTTCCGAGCAACTTGAATAACTGAGGGACATCTGTTCCTAGAAGCAATTGCACCGGTAGATTATCGGCTACAACGGCTTCAACCTTGAAATTCCTGCCCGATATCTCGACTCCGATTTCTGCCAGCGGGTAAAACGTTGTGTCTCCGTGAGCACAGCGAATTGCAACTCCCTTTCCTTCTATCAATTTGTGTTCTGGAACCAAGTTTCAGCGAACCATCGTCCGAGAGCATTCTGTATCGAGTAACACCTTCACCATCTTGCCTTCGATTATCCCTTGGCGGAATACCTTCTGCTCTTCCTTTCTGCCACGACGTTCCGTCTCCCTGCTAAACATTGCTCCCCTTCCTTGCGGACAATTCTTTGACAAATGTCCAACCTGCCGACACCGATAACATTTCACGCGCAGGCTTGGTCCTGTCGATCTGCCACCCATATCTTCCTTCTTTCTTCTACAGTCTTCTTCAACATGGCCACTCTTACCGCAGTAAGCACACTGCACAGCTTTCTTAACCGATGTGGGGTATTCACTGCCTGGTAACTTTCCTGGACTTGACGAAAGATTCAATCAGACACTCCAAATCATGTTGGTAAAGCTCATTATGGATAAGAAAGATGTGTGGGATGTCTTTATGGACACTTGTGTATATGCGTACAATACATCCGTCCACGAGTCAACTTCATTTTCACCTTTTGAGGTGATGTTTGGAGCATTTATGCCAGTAGATATTGAAATTGACACAGAAACTCCCATAACCAATAATGACGCTACATCAGGAGCGGATATTGAGAGATTAAGTGAGCAACGTCTTAAAACACTCACTATGGCAAAAATGCTTATTCAGAAAGCACAGAAGAAGCAAAAGGATGTTTACGACTGAAAGCATTCACTACCCAATTCTTTTTCAATTGGTGAATTCGTACTTAAAAAAGATATTAAACGAAAAAAGAGGGCTGGAGGGAAAATGGAAACACGCTATGTTGGTCCTTACATGATAATGAAGATCCATGGAAAAGGAGCAGATGAAAGTAGTGAAGTGAGGAATACGGTGGAAAAGGGAAAGGTTTGTAATAAAGATTTGGATAAACAGCAATCAGAAGAGATTGAAGTAGACAAACTGGATCATCACATACTATGGGAGCAGTTGTTTTCATCAAACCTTTAGTTATGCGATTGTGGAGGACTGGTGCTTGTGAATTGCTGTATGACTCTAAGGTAGATGACGAAGCATTCGTAACTTGTGAAATGTATGCTGGTATTGTTATTACATATACCATTATCTTTTTAAATGCAGGAGATGTTACAGGACTTTAAGGCAGGGGAATTTGCACTTATCCAGGACACAACTGCCTCTTGGAAAGAATACAGAATTTGGTATGGTGAAATTCCATTGCAAGAGACATGTGGAGGTAGTTTTGTTCTCATTGATGCAGATTTGTATGAAGAATTAGATGCCTTTCAGAAAAAATTGTACTCATACGTGGACAAATCATTCAGCATTGTCAAAGCACAAGAGTTACTTCATATATGGTCTACATCATGCAGGATAACTATAAAGTCACTGCATATGCCAAGAAGTACATACTTTCTAATGTCCCCATTACACTTGGATGCTGGGAAAACTTTGACATCAACTTGCTTATGGAACATGAAGAACAATCTTCACATCTCATGGATGTTATAGTAGATCAAGTTGAAAATGAAAGTAAAACTGCTATCAAGTATTGGCCAGTATGTGAAGATTGGCAAAAAAGCAAGTGTCAGATGCTTGGGATGAAGTTTGTCAGAGGAAACATCAGTCATGTACCAGAACCCTGTGCGTTTAGCACATTCCACCAGCCTGCTGTCACAGGAAGAATACTAGGTGATGGTAACTGCTTCTATAGGGCCCTGGCACATGTGGTAACTGGATCACAAGAAGATCATTAAGAACTCAGAGTAATCACAACATCATACATGCAACACAATGCTGAAGATTTATCTTGCTATCTTGAAGCAAACGATTGTATGGAGGATTATTTAGTAAGATCAGACACATGCAAAGTCCATCTGTATGGGCAACTGAGCTGGAAATATTTGCAGCAGCGTACATGCTAGCAACGCCTATATTTTTATTTAGCAAATGTGGACACAAGTACAAGTGGCTGCCATTCTCTTCTGCCTCTAAAGATATCAGCGCCACTGAACACTCCAAAGAGGCTATCTTCCTTATAAACATTTCAGACCACTATGAGACTGTTAGGCGAATGTAGAATTATTTCATTTGCGTATTCTTAATGAAGTAGTTGCATTTCGTAACACTGGCGATGAGTGGTACTATACTTTGGTGTACATACGTTGATTCTATTACATCCTAACCAGCACGCGGCTTAATAGCAAATGCCGGTTCTGTTGCTTACGGCCCATAAAGAACAGCTTACATTGAAATGCAACCAATAGATTATGTCTGTGCTCATTTGTTGTACTACTGCATGGGTTACTATTTGGGAGAGACACTTGAAATATGGTTCAGCATAGCTTTATTCAAATGCAGCTATCAGATTCTGGAAAATGTCTGATCGTTATAACTACAGTAGTTATTATTGGACGAAAAGTGAAGGACAATAGCGCGATTAGTACAAGAACCCGCTGCTATAAAAACGTAGCCATTAAAATGTTAGCGCTCAACACGGCAAACTTTTGGCAAGACCGGTACATTTTGGTTACCTAAATTGTACCGGGGCGGTACACTTTTGACAAGGTCGGTACACTATTGGCGACCAAAAGTGTACCGGGATGGTACAAATTTGGTAACCAAAAATATACCGCCCGGTACAATTTTCGCCCGGTACAATTTATGCGTGACAGGTCACAGAACTACCACTACCACCCTAAGGTATGTTATGGCATGTTGCATTGATGTTCCGCGCGAATTGAAGCAGGAATTTGCGCAATCTAGGAATCCTTACTTTGGCGCGCAATCCAAGGATTACGCACCGTATTGCAGAATTGCACACATTTCTGCACGAAGCAGGGAATTGCACAAAGCAATCATAGGATTGCGCAGCATGATCTAGGAATCCTTACTTTGGCGAGGAAAGGTATTGCATTTGTATGTTGTTGCCAGCACATAAAATCATTGTGTTCATATTGATACCAAACTGAATCAGTTGCGACAGAGAACTATGAGCAACCACTACAATACCAATCACCCACGCGTGAAGCTACAAAGCCCACACACATGTAGCAGTGTAACCACTTGCCACATCTGTCACAGGCAACCATATCATCATAAGGGGCCTGGCAGTCGACAGTCACAGTACGATTTTATTAACTCCCCTGATGCTCTTTTCACCTTGGATGACATGAGTGGAAACATGCTGAACTTCTCCTTTTCAAAACAGGTTACAAGGTGGGTCCTCAGCTTATCCTGAGCAAAATTGATTGTTTGCAAATTATCTCCCAATGCAGCATGATAAGTGAAGGCTATGGCAAATGGGCCACAATCAGAGACACCTTTCTATTTTTGCACAGGAATATGAAGAACTGTCAGCCCACCATACTCAACACTGCCCTTCAGATGGCCGTATATCCTCGCCAGTTGTTCTGCCAACTCAGCACTGAGAGTGGTAGATGAGAGGCTGTTATATAGACTAATGACTCCATCCAAGAAGAACACAATCCAGTGGTTTTCATTCACAAAGTGAAACTGTACAGTTGTGAGGAAGAGGACACATACAACTTGTACATTTTAAACCTAAATATTTAGAATATTCAGCATTCAATGGGGTATATAAGTTGAGGGTAGGTTTCAATTGAGCTACACATGACAGAAGTACTTAATATTATAACTTACAACTGTCCATGATGGTTACAAAACCATCCATCTGGCTAAGGAGGGTATTTTGCATTCCATGAACAGCTTGAAATTGTTGTGATATAAGCTTGCTGGCTGCATTCATGTGCTTGTCACATAATAATCCGCCATTCATGATAACATCCTTATCAACCTGATCCAAATAAATAGTTGGGATCCAAATCTGAACAAAGGGCATGCAAGAGGATGAAATCAGAGAGGGCACTTTTGTAATTTGAGCTGTAAAGGAATCACCTTACACTGATGCAAACATTTTCTATTCTCTTAGAAGTCCCCTGTTTTAATTTGGCAACCTGTCCTGCTTGATTTTGGCATTCTGAACCAATGTGACATTTGAAGCCATTTTTGGGGTTGCTCTTAATGGCAGCCTCTCTAGTGATAACCAAGTTAGAGCCTTCCAATCTTGTGCATCTAGTCCCAAATCCCCTTCATAACACTCCAAGTCAGCTTCACCAAAGCAGGTACTGAGAACACCAAATTTGCACCTTCAAGTTTAGTGTGCATTGTAATTTGAAGGGCAATTAAATTGACTGAATGGTTATATACACTAGTACTGGCACTCACTTTAAACGATAGAGACTCCTAAGAGCTCTACAATCACACATGGCAGTCCGTGTGAATCTGTGGATGACCGATCAATCCTCAGGATTCGAAAACTGACAAAATCTCCCACATTGAATATTTGGATTTGCATATTGCAATCACGTACATAAAAATCTAGTATATATGCAAACACCCACATACCCCAAGTAAAACACCATCTTATTATTTCCTTTGGTGTATTTCACATTCAGCATTTCGCCGGTAACTTGCATCTACCTGCTCTCGAATTCTTTTGTGACTTGGAGCAAGGCTGAGCCCATGACTTAGAGGGAGGCTGATTATCTGATTCGGAGGGAGGCTGATCATCTGATTTAGAGGGAAGGTGGTCATTGATGATGTCTTCTAAATCTTCCTCCATAATGTTGGATCCACACTTCGCACCTGGAATGACTGATTGTCGTGGAGGCTGGCCAAAAACTAACTCATAAGGAGTGGTCTTCATGATCCCATGAAGAGTTGTGTTCAACTGATCTGAATGTCAAAATATTTGGAATAAATCAAAACATCAAATAAGCATACGTGCAGGCAATTGAGCAACTTAAAATGAATAATGGGGGGGCCATCTGACCAAAGAGGAGTATCTGTTTCAGATTCAAGGAGACAAATACCCAACATTTCTCCACTGTCCCATTCGCCTGCTCAACAAGACCCTGGCACTTAGGATTTCATGTGCGGCCATTGACAATAATGACTTCACCAGGCCATTCCTTACACAAACTGGCCACAATTGCATTCACAAACTTGCGGCTATTGTCAGAGTTGAGAATTTTTGGTATTCCTAGGTAACTGAACACTTGATTCTGATAGGAGCCACTTCAGCAGCTGATTTTTGGCTGAGGGCAAAAAGAACATTGACCAGTAGTCCATATAGTGGCCAATCCATTTGTATGTCCCATCTGGACAATGTCTCATGTCTATGAGATCCATCTGTATACACCACGATATCCAAATACACATCACTTTTCATAAAATTGAATCATATACATGTAACTAACTATTAGCACTAGGGGTTTACCTGCCCTATTGTCATAAATCCTGATGATACAATGACCTTTTGTTGTCAGTGGTTTTCACATGTGACACACAAGGCATAGGTCTATATACTTGTCAATGGCAGATCTGGGCATGCACTCAAACAATTTCTACACTTCAGCTATTGTCTTCTTTATGCCAATATGGCCTTTACTTGTTGCATGGACTCCATGGATGACATCATAGAAGTCTTCCACAAATGCAATATGTCTCCAGCCAGAGAGAATAGTGGTGTCATTGGGGTTCTGAAAAATATAACTTTCATTAATATCTATAGAATTGCCAAGCTAAATGTCCTAAAAATACAAAGCTTCCCATATAAGCACATCCTTAAGTCCCAGAGCTGAATGGGATATAAGCTGAAACCCTTTTCTCTTATCCCAATACCTGAAGTGTAGTCAACCCAGCATGGCGAGGAGGTCGGGGAGGAGGACGTCCCCGCAGGAGAAGAGGGCGCGAGCAAGGACAAATCATTATAAGTACGACTAATTCGTACAATTATAATTTTTTAATAATAAATGTAGTTGGCAAGGCCTTGAGATGCTTAACAGGGAAGTGTCTTTGTACCATCACTAAGCCTAAAGCCTCCGATTTTTTTGCTCCTTTGCAATACGGAGTCGCGTGCACAGCTGGGGCAGAAAAGGTCATTCATGGGGTTAGGAGCTGCATCAAGGAGCATTGGACAGATGATAACTTTACTGTCTGTAAGGTGGATATGTCCAATGCATTTAACTGTGTGTCTCGTCAGGCTCTCCTGGAGGAATGTGCAGTCCATTTCCCAGAGCTTCTTCCCTGGGTAGGATGGTGTTATGGCTCACAACCAACTTTATGGCACCCGCTTGGACAGTTAAGTTCGTAGGTTGGTGTCCAGCAGGGGGATCCGCTGGGTCCACTTCTCTTTTCCTTAGTTCTACACAAGGTTGTGTCATCTATCGCACAGGATAGGGAGTGTCTACCTCTACTATTTAATGGTTGGTACCTGGATGATGGGGTTTTGTTGGGGCACTCGCAAGCGGTTAATCGGGCTTTGACTCTCATTCAAGAGATGGGTCCATCTTTGGGGCTTTTCGTCAACATATTGCGAGTTGTTTGGACGTGGAGACCTGTCTTCTTTTCCTCCTGAGATGAAGGTGTCAAGAGTACCCAACCTTGTGATTCTGGGTGCTCCAATTGGGGATTTCATTTTTTGTGCTAAATTTGTGGCACAAAAGCGGGCTGATGCAGCAGTACTACTATCCCAGTTGGCAGAAGTAGGTACGGAGGATCCTCAGGTAGCTTTCCTTCTATTATGGCAGTGTGCTGCGTTCTGCAAGTTAGTCCATTTGGCACGCTCCACACCTCCTTCGCACGTTGCAGAGGGCTTGGCGCTTTTTGACAAGGACGTACGCCAATGCTTTGCCGAATGCACAGCTATAGATACTGCTGAGGTGGAATGGATGCAAGCACAGCTTAGCCTTAGTAGGGGTGGGCTTTGCCTCCGTAGTTTGTCATCCCATTGTGTTGCAGCATATCTTGCCTACATCAGCAGTTCTGGCTGTGACAAGTGGAATCTTTTAGTGGAGCCAATCGAACTCTTTAATGGGTTAGTACCAGCAGAGGATGCAATAACTCTGGAAACCAGCAGAGGATGCAATAACTCTGGAAACATTAGCCACCTCTAACATGCACCAGCACTCTCTGTCCGGAAAAATTGAAGACCAGCAGTTTCGGCAGCTGTTTCACATCTGTTCTCCTGCTAATAGAGCTCGCTTGCTATCAATTTCATCTCGTCATGCTGCTTCGTGGCTCACTGTTGTCCCCTCCCCAGGCCTTAACTTGCATCTAGAGCCCAATGAATTTCAAATTGCTGTGAAGTGGTGGTTAGGAATGGATGTTTCGTTTGGTTCTTGCTGTCCTCACTGCTCTGACCACAGGCTGGACCCGCTTGGTCACCATGCACTGACGTGCAAACATGGGGGGGATGTAGTCTTACGTCACAACAGCCTCCGGGACATTTTTGTGGAGTTTTGCCACAGGGCCTGTCTAGGTGGTCAGGTAGAAGTGGGAAGTGGTCAAGGTCATGACAGGCCTAACTCTCGTCCTGCAGATGTCTTGGTTAAAAACTGGCACCTTGGCAAACCTGCTGCATTTGACCTCACCATCACTTCTTCGCTTAATCCAGCCACTTTGACGGAAGCGGGAGTGAAATGTGGGTCATCCGCTCATGTTGCCGAGGTTAGGAAACATGCTGCTAATGATGAGAAGTGTAAGGAGCTGGGTTGGGTATGTATTCCACTAGCTGTGGAGGCATATGGATGCTGGGGCATGGAAGCCCAGGAAACTTTAAACGTCTGGCGGCTCGTCTAGCGATTCAAATGGGATGCAGCAAATCGTAGGCTACCACCACAGTGTACCAGAGGCTGAGCCTTTCGCTTGTGAGAGCTAATTACTGCGCCACAGCATTTAGTATGCAGAGTTGTGCAGAGTCTGCATACCAACCATATGCAGATGAGTATTGTTGAAGTGTTCGTATGCAGACATCTGCATATGAACACTTCAATGATACCTGTCTGCATACGGCTGATATGCAGACTCTGCACAGCTCTGCATACTAAATGCTGTGGCGCAGTGAATGCAAGGGCATTGCTCTCCCGTGCAAGGGTTCATTTGGAGGAGGGGGATTGAGGTGGGAGTGTGGATTTGTAGTTATAGGTGACTTTACTATAATTAAGGTGCATTTATTCAGACCAGCATATGTATTAAATGTGTATGCATTTATATTAATAAATAATAATAATAATAATAATAATAATCTTGTATATGCATTTATTCCTATTCATGTATTCTCTTGTATCCCTATTTCAATAACAATAATAATTATATACATATAAAATAAATATTGAAGTATTATTATATATTGTATAACAATTAACACATAATCAATACAACCACAAATAAAGTCAAGTCACGAGGGCAGGAACTCCCTTGCCAAGATGGCTCTGGCAATGGACCTGACGAAGGTGAAGTTCATCCTACTGTAAATGTCTGCCAAGTAGGAAGGTTTGGGAGAGGACAAGCTATTATTATTTTGTTATTGCATTAAGAGATAAAGGGGATTGTCCAAATTCTATATGCTCTTCCTACATTTGAATACTGTGTAATAGCACTCCAAAAACTGTTTAATTGCAATTCGCAACCACCTTATATACAACACAATCCCATTCACATACAATACATCCAATGGGTATGTTAACCTTTATAACCTCATGGGTCTGAGAGGAAGAACCCAACTGAATGGGAACACAGTAATTAGGAAGTGTCAATAGGGAGGTCAAATGGGATATTTGATACATACTACAACTGACTACGATACTGCTCTGACAGAGTGAAAAAAAACTTATGAAACAAGTCAATAAAAACATTTTCTAACGAGAGAGTTGTTGGGATATAGGATTGAGCAATGATGGTGTAAAAAAAGCATGGAAAGGACAGAAATTTTACTGGAAAATTGAAATAGGCCTATGTTTAGCACACTCACAATATAACAGCGCATGCCTAAGAAATGGGCTAATTATAGGTCTATTTCAATTTTCCAGTAAAATTTCTGTCACTCTTGTTTCCATGCTTTTTACACCACCATTGGTCAATCCTGTATCCCAACAACTCTCTCTCGTTATAGAATGTTTTTATTTACTTGTGGAACACTGAACACTTGATGAATTACTTATCATATGTGTGCTTCAAGTGAACATAGAGAGCGGGATGCATTACGTCTTAATAATGCTTTGCTGCATCTACATTGTGATAGCCAACCTGTGAAACTATCCAGTTATACCTTAGACCCATATACATACCATTATACATGTAACTCTTGCTTGAACATGTGTAATGCCTAATATACTCTATATACTCTACAGCAAACACAAAATTAATGTTCAGTATACCATAAACATTATAAATCTGTATGCGCAGCAAACATTAATTACTGTGTCATCAAATACATGTAGGCGTTCTGAGATGTTGGAGGCGACTTGCCATTTGAAACGGAAACAGAGACCACCTTCCTAACTTGTCAAAAACATTGGCAAGTTGACTGAACACTTTTTTGAACTGTACGTTGATTCCATTGGTTGCAGTGATGAGTATTCTTTGAAACAGTGAAAACTCATTCCTTACAGATGTATGATGAATTGTCATAAAGTAGTAGAATTGGACTTACAGAAAAGAAAGAAAAGACCTCACCTGAACCTTTACAATTGAGTGAATGGTATAACAATTGAGAAGACAGTACTCAATTTGTGCTTGACTATAGTACATTTATATGACAGAGCATATCAGTGAATATTAGTTAATGCTAAAGTATCTTGAAATAACCTCATTTCAAAATAACGCCCATCCTTGGGCACTAGCCAGGCACATAACTGGATTAATAAGGAACATGCTGGATGTCTGCTGTAGGAGTTGCAGAGGCATATAAGTGAACAAAAGTACTTAATCGATAATATTTTAGCATGCATGCACTCGAGCTCACCTCATTTCCAAATAACGCCTATCCTTGCACACTATGTGGGCATAGTCAGGCACACAACTGCATTACTTGGGAACATGCTGGGTTAATGCTGTAAGGGTTGCAGAAGCGTATAAGTGAACAATACTTAATCGATACAATTTTAACATACACTCAGACTCACCTCATTCTCAAATAACGCCCATCTTTAGGACTATGTAGGAGTTGCAGAAGCCTATATGTGAGCCGCCAGGCACATGACTGGATTACTTGGGATATGCTGGGTGAATTTTGTAGAGGTTGCAAAAGCGTTTCAGTGAACAGTACTTAGTTGATACAGTTTTAGCATTCACATTTGTCAATCGCTATTTGTACGCTCAGATGAGAGTTAGTAGCTATTTTGCATTAGAAACACATAGTTACATGTAGTAGATGTATTGCAATGCTACAGTAAAAATTTCTTATAGGGGTTGGGGTGACGCCATAACCAGGGGGCGGGGGGGGGGGGGCCAAGCCCCTTGGGTCCCCCCCCTCCTGGGGCCGCCTATGATCATGTACTGCTGGAGCAGTACTTGGTGCTTCTGATGCTGAAAGCAATCAAACAATTCTCTCGGTTTAACTTTACATAGTCAAATTTTCTTTCATTTGCAGCAAGGCGTTTGTCCATTTTGCTATCATTCTGTTTAACACTTCATAAACAGTAAACTTCAAGGTGAATGATATACAATATTAGTCCAACTTACATTTTGACCTCCATACTGGTTTGTGAGTGACCTTTACTTTTTTGTCGTCCTGTTCATGCATAGTCACTTTTAAAATACTTTTAAAACACTTTTAAAACTTGAAAAAATATTTTTTCCTTTTCTTTGCTCTGATCACATTTGGGACGTTTTATACAAAACCAGGCTTGGGCTATATAAAATTAACCAAAAATAGCATCAATTTCAAACTTCCGAGCTAAGCGACCCTCGTCCTGCATATATTCCGTACTTATTCCCACGTCAATTCTGTATTGAATATTAATACTATGAACCCTTTAGACTCGTCTATGCGAGCGCTCTGTATCCTTCAGGGTAAGAAACACGTAAAACTGAACTAAGGAGCATCTCTCCAGCGCCAGAATTGCTACTTACACGAAGAATTAATAATGCAATCGGATTCTGCAGATAGTTGAATTTTACATGATCTATAATCAAGATATTGATTATCAAAATCCAAGCAATTTTTCCGGTAGTTTCGTACCATTCTCTATATCAGAAACGATTCCATTCACCCGAGCCACTATGAAATTAAGCGTCCATCAAAAGACCTGCGCACCCCATTAAACTAGCACCTCTACAGAAAACGAATCCTTTTTTTGCAAAAGCTGTTTGAGTGTAGGCTATTGAGTGTATGTTGTACTGAACTCCACGCCGGTACTGGACTATCTGAACAACGAGTACCCCCGTTCTATTAGATATTAGTTAAGTGCGGCGGGTGGTTTAGGAGGAGAGACAAACCGTGCTCTACTAATGTTAACGCCCTTATAAGGTCCGCTAAAATTGTTTTTAAATGATCATGGAAGGGTTAAGTTTTCCAGTTGGTTATTGAATAGAGCGCATGGTGCCGCGGAATATTTTTGCCTTTGGAATACCGGTATTGCTTATAATCGCGATTCTGATGCCATTTATTACTCAAGTCTTACAAGGCGATAGTTGGTTGGGTATTGAGCACCACGACATTTGAGTACATATATGGGTATAAGAGCATTTAAGATGCATCCATTGTCCTGACTACACACGAGTGCACAGCTAAAATGTTTTCCCCTTCCATCATTGAAGGGAAATGTATTATTTTCATGGCACTGTCAAGTAATGCGAGTCCCTTTAGCTAGAATAGCGCCGATAAAAGTAAGGCATATCAAATCTTTTTGATATTCGCGCAACAAGCCGTGAAAGTGCAGCCATATCTAAGCATTTTGTTTGTCCCTAAGAGGGGTGGGGGTGGGGCGGAGGAGATGATTATAAAGTTACTTTATGGGGCCTGTGAAGCGCGCGAAATAACAAGTGGATGAGGGCGTGAGGGGGGGGGGGGAGGGGGGGGGGGTCATGATCCCTAGCGCCTCTGTTCATTTTATATTAAACTGAATGGCTGCGCGTACAAATAGTCATTAGTAAGCGTCTAAGGATTGCATAATCGTTTATGTCCCTCCGACTTTTGCGCCCTCCCCTCGGTAATCGCTGGGGCCGCCTATGTATATAAGGAGATGAGGGCGCAAAAGTCGGAGGGACATAAACGATTATGCAATCCTTAGACGCTTACTAATGACTATTTGTACGCGCAGCCATTCAGTTTAATATAAAATGAATGCGTTTGAACCCGTCATAACTTTCGGCAGGATTAATCAAATCGCTTCAAATTCGGTTTATAGGTAAAGACCTGTTGATTGGTTCAGTTCTTTTACTTTATCTATTACAGAGATACTGCTGCGTGCACGGTTACCCGCCCAATTCGCACCAAAATTTATGCATGGGAGGCGGGTTTGGCATGAATCGAGCGAGGAACCGTAAACGCATTTTGCATTGTTTATCTCCGTAACGGATTAAGTAAACATTAACAAACACAAAGAATCAATAGCGACAGATCCCTCTATGCACGTACCAAATTTGAGCCGATATGGACCCTCCTACCTGAAGATGTGGCCGTTTTGAACCCTATGGGGTATCGGACCTCGACGACAGTGCTGTACTCCCGTGGTGGTGATTACTTCCTCACCTTGTCCATTGTGATGACAGTGCTGTGTTGCATTTTTGGAGGATGGTGGAGCCTGATTTTCACAATACCAGCTATGGTCATAGCGAGTAATGTAAGCAACGTGACTTTATAGTGTAAACCACTGTCTGCATGCAGTTATTGATTTTATAAGGATGCTAGCCATGCATTATGCACATGAAAGCCATTTTATAATCCTCAGCCGCCTCATGCATTGCATTCTTTCTGTTACAGGCGAAGTCTGAGGCCATTGCTGGAAGGACTGCTTCTGCCATACAGAAGAGCAGAATCGAGTTGGGCCTAAATATGGTGTCTGTGGTTCTATACATATTTGGGGTAGCTCTTATCATCGGACTGGGCGCTAATAGAGGGGTGTCCCTTAGCGCTGGGAGCAACTACAGGTCCTATTACTGCTCTTACTGCAACGATCATTACTCTACATGCGCTTACAGCTACAATTCTGCTTACCATAACTACTTCTCCTACAGTTCCTACTACAACTATTACTATACATACCACTGCTATTAGCTTGTTCAAAAAGTGATAGGTCGAGACTTTGCTTTTATTTATTTAGTGCATATAGAACTATTTGGACGTACTGGTGTACGTGCATGTAGATGTTCGCATGAGATTGTAGCGCATGCGCTATAGCTGCTCTTATTATGGACATGCGCAGTGTTTACACCTGAGGGCATTTAATGACGTGCTGTACGATCTTATTTGATTAAACACTTGGATTGCTACACTGGTGTCAGGAGTGGGATCGGACCGAATGCTACATGGCCGAGCAGGAAGAGCGGAAGGCTGTTCGGTTTAGCGCTAGACCGCCCGCTCGGTTTGCTAAGGGCGCTGACTTCAATCTCTGGGTCAAAAGGTTAGAACTGTACTTCAGGGAAGCGAAGGTCCCGGATAACAAGCGAGGGGAGGAGTTGGTAGCGCTGTTGGAAGACGACGCATTTCGGGTAGTGAGTCAGTCGGGTTTTGATTAGCGGTGACGGGGTGGAGTATGAAGAGGTGAAGAAATGTCTGCAGGAGCAGTATGCGCCAAAAGGAGTCGAGCAGGAATGGCAGCGCAAACTGCACTCAGCCCACCAGGAGAGACCAGAGACCCTGTTAGAATTTTCAGGGCGGTTGCGGATGCTGGCGGACAAGGCTTACCCTTCGTGGTCGGCGGAAAGACGACTTGAAATGGCGCGTGAGCAATTTATTCACGGTGTTATCTCTCCTTCTGTGCAGATGAGGCTTTTGAGGAAGCAACCAGAGTCTTTGGAGGCTGCACTTGCTTTGGCTAGCCAGTGGGAATCAGTAGAGCTGGCTCAACAAAGCCTACGCGGAGAGAAACAGGGGTCAGGTGCGAGTCTTGCCGTGTCAGGTGAACGAGACCTGGTACAAGGTGCATTGCGAGCTAATACGGTGGAAGAGTTGGCGTTACAAGTCCAACAGCTGTCACAGGAGATTAGTAAGTTGTCAAGTCGGGAAGTCGGTGAGAAAAGGAGCGCTCCGAAATGGGTCCCTGTCTGTTGGAACTGCAAGCAAAAAGGGCATATACGGCGCAATTGTCCTCAGCGGAAGGAACGGAGTGTATCTCCGAAGGAGATTGGGAAGGACAGGTCAGTGAAGTACACATCGGCTGTGGCATGCACGTTGATACTGCAGGGTATGATTGGGGGTCGTCCCACACGTATGCTAGTGGATACAGGATCATCCGTTACCCTTGTGCATGAAAAGGTGTGGAATGACATTTCTCAAGACAAGAAACTCTTGACACCTCAATGTCCTGTGATGGCAGTTAATGGAGACTCGTTTAGTCTATGTGGACAGATTGACCTTGATCTTATGGTGGGAAAGCATGTGAGAACTCATACTGTCCTTGTTGTGCGTGAGATGACGCAGGAGTGTTTATTGGGAACAGACTTTCTAGAACAATACGGGTGTGTTGTTGACCTGGGGAGAAGAACAATGATCATGTTAGGCGAAACAATACCTCTAGACACCTTGTACGGGTCATGTATTTCTACATGTCATGTGTTTGTACAGGAGACAGCTGTCGTGCCACCCTATCACGAGATGCGATTGCAGGTTCAGTTGGAAGGTGCGAAAACGGACGGGGACTATGTGGGTCTGTTCCAGCCAAAGGCGGAAATGTCTACTCAACGCGGACTTCTGTTTGCTAGTTCTGTATCTCCTGTCCATGATGGCAAAGCAGTAGTTCAGCTGGTGAACCCCTCTGCAGTTCCTGTAACACTGCATTGCAAGGAGAAGGTTGGTCAGGTATCCCCATGGGATGGAAGAGAGGGAGCGAATATGGTTGAGCCTGCATTGGGCACACGGCTTCCAGCCCGATCAACAGAGGCAATTGGTAAAGCAGTTGGGGAATTAATGGGTGACACATCGGGGTTGTCAAGGGAGGAGTGTGCTAAGTTGAAAACAATTTTATATCATTTCTCAGATGTAATTTCTGTAGGTGACGGTGATTTAGGGCGTACCAATGTCTTACGTCATACCATCAACTCAGGTGACACCCCCCCTGTTCATCAGCCGGCGCGGAGGCTTCCGTTTCATCAACGTGACGTGGTACAGAAAATGATCCAGGGAATGCTCCAACAGGGGATAATAGAGCCGTCCGGAGGAGCATGGGCCTCGCCTATTGTTCTGGTTAGGAAAAAGGACGGTTCATACAGGTTTTGTGTAGATTTTCGTCGCCTGAATAGCGTAACAAAAAAAGACGTGCACCCTCTTCCCAGGATTGATGATGCTCTGGACACTTTATCCGGCTCCAAGTGGTTTTCAACCTTAGATTTGGCAAGTGGCTACTGGCAGGTAGAAATGGATCCTGCGGACAAGGAGAAAACTGCGTTCATCACTCCGTTTGGTCTACATCAGTTCCGAGTAATGCCGTTCGGACTAACGAACGCTCCAAGCACGTTTCAGCGGTTAATGAGTATGGTCCTGGCAGGACTCAGTTGGGTAACATGCTTGGTATACCTTGATGATATCATCATTTTTAGTAGAACGGTGGAAGAGCACTTGCAGCGGCTTACAGAGGTGCTACAGAGGCTTAAGGAGGCGGGGCTGAAGATCAAGCCTAGCAAATGCCATCTGCTTTGCAAGAGTGTGCGGTATCTGGGCTACGTGGTTTCAGAGAAGGGTATAGCTGCGGATGCTGACAAGATCAAGTGTGTCGAAAACTGGCCTACGCCCACTGACCATGAAAGCCTGCGACAGTTTTTGGGGTTTGCTTCCTATTATAGGAAATTCATTCGCAATTTTGCAGACACCGCTGCTCCTCTTCATGCACTAACAGAAAAATCCAAACCCTGGCACTGGACTGAACTGTGTGATAAGGCATTTGTGGCTTTAAAGGGTAAGTTAGCTTCGCCCCCTATTTTATCCAACCCACAGTTCGACAGAACATTTGTGGTTGATGCTGACGCCAGTCAGGAGGGTGTTGGAGCAGTACTATCACACTTCGACAATGGAAGGGTGATCGCATATGCTAGCAGGGTGCTTACAAAGGCGGAATGCCAATATTGTGCAACGAGACGTGAGTTGTTGGCATTTGTATGGTCAGTTCGTCAGTTTCGGGCTTTTCTATGGGGACGAAGGTTTATTGTTCGCACCGACTCCAGCGCGCTTCGTTGGTTACGTAGTTTTAAAGACCCCCAGGGCCAGGTGGCGAGGTGGTTAGAGATTCTCGCTGAATTTGATTTTGATGTTATTCATCGTCCAGGTCTTCGTCATGGCAATGCAGACGCCCTTTCAAGGATCCAGTGTAAGCAGTGTGGTATGCACAATGGCAGTGCCACGCCGTGTTTGTTCCACAATGCGTTTGGGGCCGTTAATGGTAACGGTGGTAATTTGGGATCGAATGTGCATTCTGAGATTCTGAGGCAGGCCTCTCCGTTTTGCCACTGGAGAACCCTAAGGAGCTGCAGGGGTCTGATGCTGATCTTCGAAGGGTTATTTCCTGGATAGAAAACTCGTCTCCACCAGCTGCTTTGCCAAGTGAGGGCAGTTACACTCTGCAGACATTGTGGGCACAGTATAAACACCTGGTAGTTCGGGATGGGGTTCTGTTTAGACAGTGGGAAGATGTTCCGGGAAAGGGTTGCAATAAACATCTTCAGTTGGTAGTACCTCGGAGTTGGATAGGCTCTGTCCTGCAGCAACTTCATAGCTCTCCCAGTGGTGGCCATCTTGGAATGTTCAAGACTTTGGAGAAAGTCCGTTCCCGTTTTTACTGGCCGGGTCAGCGCCATGACATCGAAGACTGGTGTCGAGCTTGTGAATTGTGTGCGGCACGGAAGTCACCTCCACGGCGCAATCGTGCCCCAATGCAGCAGGTGCTGGCTGGTGGCCCATTCCAGCGTGTGGCCATGGACATCCTGGGTCCTCTGCCGCTCACGGATAGAGGGAACAAGTACATTCTAGTGTTAGGGGATTATTTTACAAAATGGGTGGAGTCTTATCCAATACCTAACATGGAAGCAAAAACTATTGCTAACGTGTTTGTTAGTCATTTTGTCAGCAGGTTTGGAGCCCCTGATGTTCTGCACACCGATCAGGGGAGGAACTTTGAGTCCGAGGAAGTGTGCTTGCTGTTGGGAGTTCAGAAGACAAGGACTACGCCTTATCACCCGCAATCTGATGGGCTGGTCGAACGCTTTAATCGAACTTTGCTTGATCTCCATAGCATTGCATCGAGGGAGGATGAACAGAATTGGGACCTCTGTATTCCAGCAGTGATGCTAGCCTATCGTACAAGTGTGCAGGAGTCCACTGGGTGTACGCCATATTTCCTCCTCTTCGGATGTGAGGCCAGGCTGCCGGTGGATGTCATGTTTGGGTTGCCTCCAAATGTTCCACCTCAGCCGGTACACCAATATAGCAAAGATTTGAGAGCTCGACTGGATACTGCGTATGAGAGGGTGCGAGAACGGTTAGGTTGGCGGCAGCGCCGTCAGAAGATGGTGTATGACCGCAGACGGATGGGAATGCCGTATGGGATTGGTGAATGGGTTTGGTTGTATTGTCCTGCTGTGCCCAGGGGGAAGTCGGCTAATTTACACTCTTATTGGCAGGGTCCATATAAAGTTGTGAAAGTGTTCAGTAATGTGTTATACTTGATCCAACACAGGGACTCCACTCGCAAGAAAGTTGTTGTTCATTTTGACAGGTTGAAGCCGTGTGCACGGGGAGGTACATACGAACAAGAGACAACCGCACCACGTGATGCAGCTGTTTTTTCTGAGGCTGAGGAATCAGATGTATCCGATGCTGAGGAAACTGAAGATGACAACTTGGAGATTGCTCCTCAAGAGGATAATCTCGAGCCAGAGCGCCAGGAGGAGCAACATGAAGTGGAGCCTCGGGATGATCAGCAGGAACAGCCGCCAGTGGAGCCATTGCCACTTATCCGACAGTCGAAAAGATTAAGAAGTCGGCCGGACAGATTTGGAACAAACATTTTTGACTAGAGACAGATTCACTAGGAGGGGGGATAGTGTAGCGCATGCGCTATAGCTGCTCTTATTATGGACATGCGCAGTGTTTACACCTGAGGGTATTTAATGACGTGCTGTACGATCTTATTTGATTAAACACTTGGATTGCTACAAGATGTTGTTATCTCTTTCACAGCTATATATTGAAAATACGAAGGACCATACAATACATTATGTACAACGCAAACAAGGACACAGCTCAGCATTAAAACCATGCATGTACATGTAGCCACGTTATTAATCCTACAGGGGCCTGATATATCTCTAGTGCAAAGTGCACGTACATTTTCCCGCATAGTGCGGCTAGTACTTATCATCGGACTGAGCACTAATAAAGGGATGTCCCTAGGCACCGAGAGTTACTCATCCAGCTCTTTACTCCGGCTACTCGCTCAGCTATTACTCCTGCAGTAAGCATTGCTCTTACTGTGACAAATATTACACTGCATGCACATGCACTTATACGGCTTTTCACCATAAAGTGGTGCTATTTTATTACTACTGCTACTTGCTTGCATTACAATGGAGTGTTCGAGATTGCTTTATATTTTATTCAGTGAATACGATATTTGAAAGTATTGGTGATTATTCATGTAGATCATATTGTACGTAGATTTGTTATCTTTCATTGCAGACATTTCGGACATCGATCCATAACTCTGGCCAGGAGTACAGCATAAAAATTCGACTTTCTCCGGTACAATTGTATTCTTTAGCTAAGATTAATGAAAACAGGTAATAATTAATTAACGTTCTTTACGGCAAAATTTTTTTATTTTAAGTACCTGTATGAGCAAAGAGTTTGTAATCCTATTAAATCTTATTTTGAAAAGTTTTTAGTCGATTATTGATTGTTACGAATGCGTGTTGCGGCAGCGTCATCGCGTTACTAAAAATGGCTCTTACCCCATCTCATTTCGATAGTCCGGGAACCTGATACCTGACTTTCTGGTCCCCAGACTACGTGTAGATTGTTTAATACATGTAGGTACGTTTCTTTAGTTCCAAACACCTTTCGTTATGATTTGTACGTGTAGGCTCGCCACCTCACGGTATTGGCCATGGAAACTGATACTGATGTACGTGCGCTTTCATTTGAAGAGTCACTTTGCGATCGGGTGACGGAGCTGAGGGGATTGGCCACAAAAAGGGTGGACTGCTCAACGCGGACTAGGCCATGCTTATGCAAGATGGACTAAATATATTGAAAGTCGATTAACTAATGAGCTTAATGCAACAATTAATACCAAATAGGGGGTCATTGCCCCGTGGCTATCGTTTTTCACAACAAATCACCGACTAGACTTAATTTCGTAAGGTGAAGGACAGCTTCTTTTAAGTGCAATGTTTGTACGTGTAGTTATTGTAATGTTGTTTCTGAAATATACACTTTTACACATACATTTAAGTGTACATTAGTTGTAAGTTTTTGTTATTGTATCATTAATTCCGCAGCTGGGTGTTGTGCATAAGTAGCTCATGTCCAGCAATCTCGGACATCCATAGACGTCTGTACATTGAAAACTCATGTAAAGTATTTGATTTTTTCTAACATGAACGCAGTAGGATTATAAAATAAATTAAAAAACGCATTCTTTTATTTTTCACTTTTATCTTGCGAGCATAAGAATCAACAACAAAATTAATTGCTAATTTGCTAATTACGCAATAATCTTATTTAGAGCCAATAATGACTAATAACATGCCAATGGTGGGCGCGCCCTTATAAAGCAAGTTATAGGTGCTGGTGCATTTATGAGTGGGAGGAGCGTGTCGTTTTCTAAATGCTCATAATGTGCCTCTGGTTCAAAACGTTTGAAAATTTCTTTCATCGGCGTACTAAATTGACGAACATGCACTCGGCGTGTATCAGCTTTCTACGACTGCGTAAGTTAACGGTCCGTTGCTATATCTTCACACGATTGCGCATGACAAGTACACCACGCGCGCGCACACAAACATTTACACATACGACCAGCTCTTTTTCCTGGGTGTATATTAGGAAGAATCTCTTTTAAGAATCTCTTTAGCTGATGCAGATTAACCGGTTGGGTTGGCCTGTACCGTGGGTTAAGTATCTCTAGCCGCTAGTCATTTACATCATCTGGGTGTGGTCTATACCCTGGGCAGGAATGTGTGTGTGTGTGTGTGTGTGTGTGTGTGTGTGTGTGTGTGTGTGTGTGTGTGTGTGTGTGTGTGTGTGTGTGTGTGTGTATCTCCTTTTAGAAGCAAATGATACTCTTCTTCAATGTTAACAGCTAAGATTGCATCTATCTTGGCTACAGATAATTCACCTGCATCATCCATCACAAGGACGTGTTCCCTAACACGATACAAAGTACCTCCAAAACCATGCTGTGAAATGTAAATGCTGGGAACTTCTATCACAGCAAGGGTAAAATGTATTGGTTGTTGCTTTTTCAAGACACGAAAAACATCTGTTACTTCATGTGTGGAAAGTGAAGTGTATTTCTTTCCCCCAACTAAGATTGATTGAAATGCCGCATCTCTATGTTTTGCCATGGTAACTGCTTCACAAATAGTACTCCCATGAACATATCCCTGTTAAGAAAATCAATTAACTTACTGGGAAATAAGAAGTATTTAACTTCATGGAACTTTGCACATTTCCACTGTGAAACTTAAGGAATTCTCTTAGGCATTCTGAATTTGAAAATGACAACTCCATGTTTCGGTTATTGGATGACCTAATCACATAACCATGTACTGCTCTTTCAAAAGTATAACACCAGTAATTGTCTGGGCTTGAAAAGCGTTTGATATCCTCAGGGTAATGTATCAAGTTATGCAGTGTTATGACACAACTCTTTTAGGCCCTCAATTTCTTCAGTGAGGATGTTATGCCTGAGAATTAACTGCTTAAGAAGTTGAATATCATCATCAGACCAACTGCTTCGTCCTGTTTGGAAGATCATTTCAGTTATGCAAACAATTAGTACCCACGCATGATACTCATCATCAGGTAGGATTCCTCCTAGTACATCTTCTGATGCTGGATAGCAAAATTTCTGCAACTCTTCTGCCTTCCAAAACCCTAATCGCTTGGTAACTGAGGTTGAAAGTCTGCTATCCTTAAGTTCTAAAGCATGTGCATGTGATTTTAAAGAGCACTGGTTTATCTTGTAACATGATTATGGCTAGAGAACACTGGTATATCTTATAGCTTATGTGTAAGCTAAGAATTAACGAGCTTTTTATACAAATGTCAATACATGTGCCATTATATTAAGCTAAAGTTAGCAATATACCGGATGTCCATGGAATGGCTGCCAGTCTTACATCAATTTCATTTCTAGACAAAATTCCGGCTTCAAAATACCTCTGAAGATGATGATGAATAATGTTAAGGGTAATATCATGCATGGCATCAAAAGTGAGATCCTTTAAAATATTGAACCCATAAGCAGCGTAGAGTCGGTGCAGTATGGAGAGACCAGTGAAACCACGCTCGTGTGCCATAGTAGCATGAACTGTAGGCCGTTCCTCACATTCGATGTCTTTCATAGTCTGTACAAACATATTCAGGTCTCTTTCATCACTTGGGTATCTGCTGTGATATCTGTAGTTACCATAGTAATAGTGGGTTGACTCTGAACTTTGGGTACCTGTGGGATTTAAATAAATATTGTGATGCATTGTGACTGAAAAACAATGCTCATACCAACAACATTGCAACGTCTGCAGGGTCGAATTCCTCCTTGGATAAAATTTCAAACCTGAGCTTGAGCAGGGTAGTCTCCAGTCCATTGTAGTAGAATGCACCATATTACTATCTTTCCAGGGGGAAGTCATTCAGATGATCATGATCCGGTGTATTTAACCTCAATGCCTAAAAAAAATCTTTTAAGTGATGTACACAGCAACCTCCATTACCATTTACAAATAAATCCTCTAATTTTTTAAAAAGAATCTCCAGAAATGGATCAAGTGATATTGGACACTTATTAGACAGTAGATAGCTTGGAACAAAACCAGAGACATACACCTCTCCTGTACTGCATCAATCAGACTTTTTCATTGTGGCAATTGACACCTCAATAGCTCCTGTAATTAGTACACTAAAGTTAGCCAGCATGCGAGCTAATAATAACTACTCACCACAACTGTGTTTACATGATGTGCTGAAAGGTTGCCACCCATCCCAGTGGCCTATAAGTGCAATGTTTCTAGTATCTCCACTAGTAACTTTGGGTTTGTGCTCAAACCGTATGTTGCAATTAGGACACTGAATAGATATGCTGCATTCATAATGCTCTTCAATGTGTGTTTCTGGTGAAAGCCCTAATTCATCCTTGATGGATTGACTGCCCACAACTTGCTTGCAGTTTGGGCACAAAGCTGGTAAAACCCATCTTGCTTCAGGGTTCCAAAACCATGAAAGTTCTTTGAACCTTTCTCCATCCCATATTTCATTCAGAGCAAAAAGAACTTCATTACTGAGCCAGTAATAGTAATCTCTCTCCTTCCAATGAGCCATCATCTTCTCACAGAAGTGAGGATTGCTGCACCATCTCCTTATTTTGTCATGTAGGCTCAAATAATAGTAAGTTAATTGACCATTTTGCCCACAGTGTCTATTGAGAGTGATAGAAATGATAAATTGCCATTTATGTGTTTATGAATTCGTGGTTAAAGATAACATACATTAACCTAGCAGAGTAGCTTCATTATGCAGTTTGACTACATAGCTGACACATAATGCTGCATGCTACATGTATGTATATACAACAGCATATATAAGCTACAAATCAGCTAGCAATTACTTTATTTTTTAAATTTCATACACCAACTCACTTGCACAGTTCTTCTGGTGAATATGTGATATCATAGCAGCATGGATGATCTCTATTGAGACAAATCCAATACTGAATTACCTCAGTGTACCCGTCACCAGATAGCAACGAGATGCAATCTTACCACGTTTTTGGCCAGTATTTATGATATTTGGGTCGCCTTTGCAGTATAGGTCACGACCGTAGTTCAAAACTTTCAAAAAGTGAGCTCGTGATGACGATAAGTCACTTTGAATCTTCATTGCTCCTAAAACTGCTCCTCGAATTAGTAATGCATTTGATTTTATGATCAACGACCGTTCCTTGTATTCGCTCAGCATTTTCAATAGGAAATGATGCATCTTCATTTTTCAGAGTACATTCTATTCCTCCCGTGCAGAAATCCTCGGCCTCAAGCATTGTTTCCACATCGATGGAGTCGGTAGCAGTGGTGAAGGGCGACGATTGGTTTGCGCGGTTCGCTACTTTTTTGCGATCACCCAGCTGCAGGTCTCAAGCTCGTCACCTGACATTGTTTTATCATCAGAAACAACGTTCGCTATACACATAAGCATTTCAGGAATGACGATGGTCTGGCCGTGAAAGCAAAGTTCCATGTACATTCGGTAGCGACTTCCCAATGCCTGTATTTAGTACATGCACTGCTCTACCATTGCACATCCCACAAGGGCAGTGAGAATGCGCATGCCTGAGCACCAACAGTATACGATGTCTTCTCTTTTCCACGTTAACGTTGCACTCATCTTAATTGTATATTGCTTCCTGCGCATGCGCAATTACTATTCCAGATCAGTGCGCGTGTAAACGCCGGTGCCTGTATACCGGATCGATATCGTCGACTTTTCAATCTCATAGCAGTTAGCAAAGACGAAGTAGCGAGTTGGAAGTTGGAGGAGACAGTGGAATGGGCGCTCAAGCAATACAATTCACGGGTTGAACATCGCTTTGAAGGTACATAGATAAATTCATGCTTTGTTCCGCTCAGTGTGTCAAATCATCACAGTAGATACAAAAAAAAGTGAAATCATCGCATTTTGACCCCTAGCTAATGAAGTATATTTAGGGTAACGGTGTGCACCCTATCGCGCTTGCCGATCTAAATAGTACATTCATACGTAGGATTCTTTACCAAGGTTTGACATGGCACTTTTAGAGCCTGGTATGGTGTGCATTTGCCGCGTAAAAAGTATCAGTTTGGAGGGCGAGCGCAGTCGCCGGTTCACACGTCCATATTACCTGGTGTAAATTAACCGCAGCTTGGTGCTCGGTGTTCTTTGATCTTCCAGAGCAAGAAATAGATGGTGAAACACTACTAATGTTATGCAAGACAGGGACAAAAGATCAACTTAAAGCATGTGGACTGGAAACTGTCAAAGATCAACTAAAGCTAAAAAACTGCATGATTCAGGGTTCAGAGAAAACAATTGTGGTGGCAGTAACAGAACAAGTGGTATGCGGTACAAGTTGCATTGAATTAAATAGAAAGCTGTCTCTATCTGAACTGGGGAAGACCTCACTAGAAGATTAAAGGATCAATCTTATGATGTAAGGCAGCATGTATATTTTGTGTACCGCTGTGCTAATACATTATTTTCAATTAGGCGTAGTAAAGTTTGCAAGGTTGTATACGATACCTGGAAGGGCAACAGTATTCCACTATTTAAGACTGACAGTGCTGAGCGACAAAAACTGGAAGAGCTTGCTGCAACACTAATCCCAACTTGCAAAACAAAATATTTTGGAGAACGTGCAATAAGGCAGCATATCTTTGATTCCCTGAATGAGAAAAAAAAAAAGAATAAGGAAAGGGGTTGACTACACTATAGTAAATATGTGTGAGATATGTATAATAGACACAAATTACTTACAATGATTATCATGCAGCAACCTAATAATTATAAGCATTATTAATTATTATAGCATGCATGTCATTATGGGCTATATTAATTTTGCAACCCAATGAATATTGTTCAGTAATAAATGTCACAATTTACCAAGCACAATAGCCACGCATACGTAAAGCTATTGCTAAAGATACAACTTCATCAGTTGGTGTAACAAATGAAAGTAAGTTCAACAAATTACTGTTAGCATTGAATGCAGGTAAACAAGTAATGTTGTATGCATTATAGTCAGTACATTATAATTCTACTCACATTATATATAGCTACTGCTCCAGCCATCACTTCTCTCGACCTACTGAAGTTCAATGCTTGAAGATTGGTGAGTAATATACCATTAAAAAATATGCAAGTATTTATTTATTTTTGTACAGCCACAGCTCAAGTTTCACCTTCTTGTGACCCCACTCCTGAAGTTCATTGCTTGAACTCAGGTGAGAAGAATTGTATAAGTATTAACCAATTTTTAATATTCTGTTTAGGCCTACTATCAGTAAAAAGTGCAGAAGTAATTGTGCTTCAAGCTTTTGGTGTCCATTTCCTGAAAGAAGTAACCAGGCAACAACTTGTTAGGGCTATCAACAATCATTTTCCTCAAAATGCTGAGAGGAAAGCACTTCTCGCAGCACCAAAGACATCACTGCTTAAGCCACTTGCACAGGGTCTTCTTGCCAAGAAAATTATTCAGATTAACTCCGGAGATGATGTCTGTGATCTGACAAGAGATGGCATTTTGTTTAGTGGGGTGCTTGAGTATATGCAGCATTCACTGGACAACACAACTCAGTTACAGGCATTTTTTTTTTTCAGTACTGAGGTGCACTGATTGGTGATCAAAATTAACTATGACTCCATTGAGAAGTAGATTGTGATTATGTAACCAGGGTGAGATTGACGAGGTAGAAATTGTTCTGTTGTGTGGAATTTAAGTTATAGTTAATTCACGAACAGAACAAATCAATAGCGACAGGGCCCTTGTATGTATGTTCCGAGTTTGAGCCTATTAGGACGCTCCTACCTGGAGATATGGCCGTTTTGTACCCTACGGGGTATCGGACTTTATAACGTCGGTACCCCGCGTGTGTATGACACCAAAATGGATTTTCAAATATAGTAATGGTGTGGTATTGTGGTATGTTGTGATGTAAAAGGGGGTCAGAGATGTCATGAGAATCATCCAGATCCAGCAGTGATAGCAATAAATCCATGGAAATGGACCTCTCTCCCTTGGTCTCGGTTGCATCTAGACTTTGCAGGCCCATTCTTGGCTAAACAGTTTCTCGTCATAGTACAAGTGGATGCACGAACAAAATGGCTGGAAGTGCATATAACCTTCATTGGCAGCATTTTCGGTCACTCAGGGATTGCATAGTGTGTTTGCTCAGTTTGGTATTCCACAGACTATAGTGACAGATAATGGAGCAACATTCTATAGTGCTGAGTTTCAATATTTCCTCAAACGGTATCGAACATTTAATATCTTCTCCTATTGTCCCGTGTCAAATAGGTTGCAGAAATGGCTGTACGGACTGTTTAACAGGGGTTAAGGAACTGACGGAGGAGTGAATTAAAATGTACATTATTGCAATACTTCCTCACTAATAATAATCAGGAGGTCTCCTATTTCTTCTTGGGTAACAATCCTTGACTTCCTTTGTCTCATCAGGCTCAGGCTGCTCATTCCTGTTTCTTGTTGCTTCGTTCTCCTCCTCCAAATCTCTTTCCACCTCCTCTCCAATTGCTATGTTCTCCCCCTCCAGTTCGCTTTCAGCCACATTATCCTCTACTACTTCACGTTCCCCTGCATCATCCCATTCAGGAGACGTGGCTGGGCCAGTATTCTGTAGGACTGTAGTTAGCTCCACTCTAACTCATTACTGATGTTTGTGTCTCTTCACGATAATGCCACCTTTGTTGAAACCTCATAAAATAAATTCCCACAACTTTATGTACAGGTTCGAAAACTGATTCGGGATCTTCCCATTTTCATGAGACTGCTTTTGGTACTCTTGTTTCTTCGACACCGATGCTGCAATATGTGGTCTTAAGAGGTCAAATATGGGAACACATTGGATGACCAAACATGAGCTGAACTGGTGGCACTCGCAGTAGTGCCGTGGGGGTACTCACTCCTGTATGCAAAAAGAAATACAGACAACCAATCAAATATGAAGTACTAAACATAGGACTATTAAATATTGCCTTCCGATCCTGTCTACCGCTTTTTTCTCCGTGACATGAGAGCTGATCATCAAGGAGAGGGTTCCAATGCACATGCGCAACTCTGAAATGTAGCTCGCAAAATATACATTTTCCCTTTTTAATACATCCTTATTGGATTATTTGCCTTGCAATCCGATATGCCACCAACTTTCCAATTAGAAGATAATTATATCTAAGTTGCAGGTATCGAAGTTACGATGTACGATACTTCATATATTTCAAATCCATCGTATCTGCATAGAAGAGCGTTAATTCTTCTGTTCTTTAATTTTAACTTCTGTTACGGAGGTTTCCCGCTCGATTCCGCGCCAATGATTTATGTGGGAGGCAGGTGAGTGAATTATTGGCGCAAATTATGTAGTGTGGTTATTATCACGTGACAATTAAATATATCTGTATGATGCGCATGAATCTCGATTCATTGGATTGTGGTGTGTACTATTACGAGTGTGTGTGAATAGACTCATTACCATAGGCGGCCCCAGCGCTTACCGAGGGGAGGGGCCAACCCCACGAAGGGCGCCATAGGGAGAGGGGCATTATCGATTTTGCAATCGTAGTCATTTGTTAATCACTATTGGTACGCTCAGATGAGTGTTAGTAGCTATTTTACACATAGTTACATGTAGTAATCATATTGCAACGCTACAGTAAAAATTACTTATAGGGGTTGGGGGGTGCCATATCCAGGGGAGGGGAGGGTGCCATGGCCCCCTGGGGCCCCCTATGAAATTTACATGGTGGCAGCGGCGGACAGTGATGGCTAACATTCGCCTAGAACCGCCTAAGCCGTTTGATTTCAAGACTCCGGACGAGTGGGAGAAATGGAGACGTCATTTTGAGCAGTTTTGCGTGGCTTCTGGACTGTCGGGGGAGTCGGGGGAAAGGCAAGTATGCACCCTCTTGTACTGCCTCCGGGAAGAGGCAGAGAATGTTCTTTCTTCTATGAACGTAACAGCTGATGAAAGGGGAAGTTATGTTGCCGTGTTAAAAAAATTTAACGACTTTTTCAAAGTTCGAAAGAATTTGAAAGAGCGCGCTTTAACCGGCGTGCGCAAAGAGACGGAAAGTCTGTAGAACAGTACATCTCAGAACTTTACAGCCTCGCCGAGAACCGTGAATACGGGGCAATGAAGGACGAAATGATACGCGACCGACTTGTGGTGGGGCTACTTGACTGTGCACTCTCCGAACACCTGCAGCTAGATCCTGAACTTACCTTGGAAAAGGCAAAGGCAAAGAGGGCAGCACGACAGAAAGAAGCTGTTCAAGAACAACAGCAGTCATTAAGAAGTGACTTGAAAGTACCGGGGACAACTGATGTAGACGTGGTTGGACAGCAGCGGAGAGAACAAGTAAGAGGCCCAAATACACACAGTACAGTGAATTTGCCCAATAGGCAGAACCAGGTGCGGAAACTGTGGTCGAGGTCCTCATACTCGAGAAAACTGTCCTGCTAGACATGTAGCTTGCCACTCTTGTGGCAAACTAGGGCACTTCAGTGCTCATTGTCGCTCCAGAGAAGTGCTGGCCCTATCAGACCTGGCTTCGAAGACGATGTGCAACTGGCTGGTCCAGTATTCCTTGGGACTCTAGGTAATGAAGGAACAAGTACGTGGACAGTTGATATCGTCTCACATGGCAAACTTCTGAGATTCAAGATTGATACAGGAGCAGAAGCCACAGCAATTTCAGAATCAACGTATGAGTCTTTGGGGAAAACACAACTCCTGAGGAAATGCGCTAAAACATTGTACGGACCTTCCGCAGAACCCTTACATATTCTTGGAGTTCTCCAAATGGAGCTCAAATACTCTGGTCGTGTTTGCCATCAACCAGTGTACGTAATAAAAGGACTGAAGGGGAACCTACTAGGGCTTCCTGCAATCCAGTCCCTGCAACTACTGTCCAGAATTAACAGTATTGACGCCTATAGCACAAACATTTACCGACAGTTCCCAAACCTCTTCAGTGGGCTTGATAATTATGATGAACCATATCACATTAAGTTGAAACCAAATGCAACTCCCCATGCCATTGCGTCTACACAGCTAGAAACATCCTATTCCCTATTTTGAGATAGTTAAATTGCACTGATTAAAAAAAAAAGGCCCGAAGGGTGTTAGAGCTCAGAGGTGTTACAGCCCAGGGGGTGTTTTGGTAACACACAAGGGTGTTCTGCTTTCATCTATGAGTGTTGGCAAAGTATGGTAGGGTGTTAGCAACGTACCCCACCAATAATGGGGTGTTAAGACATTATAAAGGTGTGCTATCATAACCGCATTACACCCCAGTATATGGGGTTCCCAGCCTTTTTTATAATTACCTTTTGACGGATTGAGGGCGTTGTTTGCGTGATGACATATGACAGCCGATCTGGACTTATAAAATCTTAACGGTATGCACGCACACAACTTACGAGTACTAAACGTCTAACATACGCTGGCCTTGGCACGCGGGCGTTCGTCGGTATGGATTTGTAAACTATGTCGTGAAGCTAATGCGTTTGTATACATGCATGTTTAACTTCGCTTTGTCAACGTGAAATATAAAGCCTCGCTGTATTTATGAAGTCTTGCCTGCAGTATGTGCCGCGCGTGGTGTTTATACAAAGGTGACCGATACTTGCGTATATCATAGCTTAATATGCAGCATGCAAGCTTGTTTATTATCCTGCATATCGCTTTGTATTGAGAGTGAATGTTAAGTAGCTAGGCTTGGGCAGTAACGGTGTATTAAAATCCATCTGGATTCTGTTTAAACCACACTCTAGTAAAATGACATGGGAACATATACTTAATACATTGTCAGACACAAGTATTTTTATATGCCAATGCTTGAATGTTTGTAGGAGGAACTAGCTTCTCAGTAGCAATCTTTGGACAAGGAACAGAGCCCATTCTGTTAGACGATGTAGGATGTACTGGAACTGAGGGAAGACTGTGGGATTGTCGAAACAGAGGTGTTGGACTCCACAACTGTTCTCATGTTGAAGACGCATATGCATATGTTATCACATGTAGCTCAAGTTAGGCCTCAAATTATTTTACCAGTCAGCGTAACATGGGTGTATGCTAACAGTTATGCAGCTACATTTGTCTACTGAAGACAAACATGAAGTATGCTCGAATGCTACCCACCTGCTTTAAGGGTAAGCTACCAGTGACAGAGTTTGGACACATTTTTTAGCGACTCTTGTACAGGGTTAAAAATTGTTGTCATGGCAATGCTGAAGGTTGCCACGGGGGAATCATGTGTGTGTCTCCATGGAGATCATGTGATGGGTGTGATCTCATTGAAAGGTGAGTCAATAGCTGGGTAGGGTCTCATTTTCACGTGTACAGAAGACGGTCACCCTATTCTTCACTAAAGGTAGCCATGGAGGGGATCATGTGACTTAGACGTGTATGGTCTCTATGGAGATCATGTGGTTGTGGGGGAATAAGAGCCTTTCTTCATGCAGGACATCTAGGGGCGTGGCTTTCTTCATGCATCCAAGATCTCACAGTCTAGACAATGACAACTATGACCACGTCCCAGGGTATCATGAGGACTCCTCCACTTCACCTTCCACGACAGATGGAGGAACCAATTACTGAGTCCACTGGAGACATACAAGGCCTCACCCACCATCTTAAGGGTGGGGTTGTATGCTGTAGGAGAGTGCAGGGACTGTACCACAGGGAAGGGTTGGGGCTGGTGCCACTAAACTGTAAATAAAAAAATGTTTCCATTAATTAAATTAATTCTTAGTACTGCAACTAGAGGTACAATTTATGAGGGTGTACTGGTTAGGGTGGTAGTGTGGGTCGACTTGTTAGTATGTGTGGGTATGCTTGTTAGTATGTGTGGGCATATTTGTTGGGAGACTGTGGGTGTGGTTGTGTAGGTGAACTGGTTAAGTAGCTGTATGGGCGTGGTTGAGTGTCTCAACACATCTTTCTCCTCCCCATCTCATGGGGATGCCCCCTTCATGCAGCGGGGGTCATGAAATATGCTGGATGAAATCGAATGCTACCCACCTGCTTTAAGGGTAGGCTACCAGTGACAGAGTTTGGACACATTTTTAGTGACTCTTGTACAGGGTTAAAAATCATTGTCATGGCAATGCTGAAGGTTTCCATGGGGGAATCAAGTGATTCGGATGTGTGGGTCTCCATGGAGATCATGTGATGGGTGTGATCTCATTGAAAGTTGAGTCAATAGCTGGGTAGGGTTTCATTTTCACATGTACAGAAGACTGTCACCCTATTCATCACTAAAGGTTGCCATGGAAGAGATCATGTGACATGGTCTCCATAGAGATTATGTGGTTGTGTGGGCATATTGGTTATTGGACTGTGGGTGTATTTGTGTTGTTGAACTGGTTAGAAGACTGTATAGGTGTGGTTGAGTGGACATCTCAACGCTCCCTCCACAGGGATTCATGCTGCGGAGGTCATCCCCTCCAAGACCAAGGATCCCTATCCCCAATTGCATATGGAGGGAGTTGGTGTGGATGGGGTTAAATCATCTTTGGCACATGTGAGCGAGATACATGACCTGATAAACCTCAAGTCACCGTCACCTCCACCCCCTCCCTCACTCAAGGAGAACAGGTGTTGGCCACCTCCTAACCTCAGGCCCATAAGTTCCAAGTCAGCTGCCTTGCAATGCCCTATGGTCTAGGTGTACCAGCGAAGTCTAGGAACCTCCTGTAACATCACGACCCACGTGGAAAACCGTGTACCCCTCACCTCCACCTCTGAAAAGCAATTGGTGCCTGTTTGGAAGAGATTCCCTCCTCCCTAGGTGGTCAACTGTGAAACCCTCAGGTTGATGGCTGAAGGATTACACCAACAATCCCTCCTCATACCTGAGCATACCCCCTCCACTGTCACCACTTGACCATGCCCCCCTCTGTGAGCCTTTTGTCATGCAGGGCATCTGGGGGCGTGGCTTTCTTCATGCGTCCAAGATCTCCCAGTCTAGACAATGACAACTATGACCACCTCCCAGGGTGTCCCCTCCTCCTCCTCCACTTCAACTCCCACGACAGAGGGAGGAACCAATCACTGAAGTCCACTGGAGACGTGTACTGGTTAGGGTGGTAGTGTGACTTGTTCGTATGTGTGGGCATGCTGGTCAGTATGTGTGGGCATCACTGGTTAGGAGACTGTGGGTGTGGTTATGTAGGTGAACTGGTTAAGTGACTGCATTGGCGTGATTGAGTGACTTCTTCCTCCTCCCCATCTCACAGGGATGCTCCCTTCATGCAGCGTACCCTCCTAGAGCTTGGCACCAGCATGTTGTAATAATTGGATCAACTTTTTATCTAAATCCATGTTGTGGGTTTGGCTTATTTTTAATGATAAAAAACATTGAGCTGGATATCATCTCATTCATCTGGCTGTGTCTGTTTCATTGCGCATGCGTGACCCTTAATAGCACGCGTACGTTCGTGACCCTTTTAATGGCGCTGTTTGTGAAAGGTATGTTTGCATTGTATTTTTTTTGGCTTGGTTTATACCCTGTTGTTTTCTTACCACATTTAGCGATGCCTCGTTCGAGCATAAAAAAAGTTGAACGCTTTGGAGAGAGTGTGTCGATTCTTTCGTGGTGAGTATGCTAGTGTAGGAGTTCTGAATGCCTGAATAACTCCACTTCTCTGTAGACTGCCAAATATAATATACGCAAAGAAAATTTTTACTACCGTGCTACCCGACTACTACAGCGTACGCTACCGCACTATATGGGCCACTGCGTAAGGAAACGTGTAAGTTACTAATACGCCCCGCCCCATCTTATTTTACAGAGTTCATAGGATTAAAAGGACATGCCCTACCAAGCCTTTCGAGGTAAGCTTCACGATTAGTACGGCTGACATTGTTATTGTTACAGAATGGTCTCCTCTGCTTCGCGAGCGTGATGGCTGCATGCACGCAAGATTTAAGATCAGAGATGTCTCGTAGTGAACCTGTCCTCTATTGGTTTTCTTGATTTTCTAGTGTCAGAACCAGAGAGACAAGCTGCTCGATCGTTATAGCGTGCAAAGACATCTACTTTTCTGTGTGTTCTTTTTATGTTGTATTTGTTTATCACCATTTTATTAAAATCAATTGAACGTGTTGTTGTATAGTTAATTATTGGGACCATCAATTTACGGTAATATACGAGATATTGTTACCTCTGTCAACACCCAATAGAGTGTACTGGCTACACTTCAGGGGTGTTGGCCGTAACACTCCTGAGCGGTTACGACTACACCCCCAGGGGGGTGTTATTTTTAAACATGCGTACGAACACCCTGAAGTGTGTTGCGGTAACACTTTTTTTTAAGTGTGGAGCTTACCAAAATGGAATCGTCTGGTTTTATCTCCCAAGTCGACGCGCCTACGGAATGGTGTGCTGCCATGGTTGCTGTGCCTAAAAAAACGGATAGTCTAAGGATCAGTGTAGATCTCAGACCACTGAATGAGTGTATCCTGCACGAAGTTCACCCTCTTCCAAAGGTGGATGTTACCTTAACATCACTCTCTGGAGCACAGGTGTTTTCCAAACTTGATGCCAATAGTGGATTTTGGCAAATGCCATTGAGCGAGGAGTCACGACTCCTAACAACGTTCATTACACCATTCGGGTGGAATTGCTTCAATAAACTCCCATTCGGCATTGCAAGCGCCCCTGAACACTTTCAGAAGGTTATGAACAAGGTACTAAGTGCCTTGGACGGCATAGTTTGTCAGATGGATGATACTCTGTGTAGTGTATTGTATTGTCACATGCGGTGCGCGTGATTACGATCAGTCAAGACCTAATCCTACATGGTGGCAGCGGTGTAGCATGCGGCGGGTCCTTGAACCTCGAAAGAGGAGGAAAAGAGAAGGAGGTGAAGGTACCTACCACCGCCACCCTGACAAAGCCATTGCTACCTGGATTGCCATGACATCGTGGACATAGTCCGACGTCGAAACAGGCGTGCGGCCCAATAGTGCCTTCCGCCGGGGAGGACAGAGTGTGCCTGCCGCCGGGGAGGACAGAACGCCTGCCGCTGGAGAGGATGGAGTGCCTGCTGCTGCGGAGAAGTGAGTGGGCCTGCTGCCATGGAGGACAGCTAATGTGTGCCTGCCACTGGGGAGGACAGAGTGTGCCTGCTGCCGGGGAGGACAGAGCGTGCTTACTGCCGGGGAGGACAGAACGCCTGCCGTGTTTTCTGCCGCCGGGGAGGACGTGTGTTACATGCCAACGGGTGAGCGATGCGGACGGAGCGATCTGGTCATCGGTGAAGATGAGAAGAACAGAGAGAGTGGAGACACGGGTCGGGTCTGAGGGAGTATAGGCGTCAATGCCACGGTGAAGGCCCCAGACTATACAGTTGTCGGAGTAGGCCACAGTTAGCTGCAGTGATGGCCCCAGTCTGTTACCTGCCACCTGGGAGGAGAGAATCCTTCCACCAGGGAGGAGGAAAGGGTGTTTTCTGCCGCCGTGTTTTCTGCCGCCGGGGAGGACGTGTGTTACCTGCCAACGGGTGAGGCAATAGGGCAAGCAGGAAATGGAACCGGGAGGGTGCAAGAATAAGCGTATGCCCAAGAAAATATGTCTGGGAAAGGGCGGACGGAGAAGACACAAATCCCATGCAAGATGAACATGACAAGAGGCTACTTACAACACTTAGTCGTATACAATCTGCCGGTCTAACATTGAACAAGGAGAAATGCTTATTCTCCAAACGTAAAATTACCTTTCTGGGCCATGTTGTTGACAGTTCTGGTGTTTCACCTGATCCTGAGAAGACTGCGGCCATCAAAGATATGCCTCCACCAGAAAACATCTTTGATCTAAGACGTTTCATGGGAATGGTGACTCAACTTGGGAAGTTTACACCAAATCTGACAGAGTTGAGCCAACCATTACGAAAGCTACTTACATGTAGTACAAAACGGTGCTGGTGTTGGGGACCTGACCAAGTTGAATCGTTTACATATATCAAAACAGAACTGACCAAACCAGTTGTACTTGCATTTTACAATCTTGCAAACGAGACCAAAGTGCGGATGCCTCTTCACATGATCTCGGAGCTGTCCTTCTACAGATGGAAGCCAATGCATGGAAGCCAGTAGCGTTTGCTTCTCGTTCTATGTCATCAACCGAAGTGAGATACGTACAGATTGAGAAAGAAGCACTTGTGGCCACATGCTCATGTGAAAGATTTAGAGATTACTTAGTTGGGAAACGATTATGCATTGAGACGGACCATAAACCCCTAGTGCCACTCTTGAGTTCAACACATCTTGACAACCTCCCACCCCGAGTTCTTCGTTTTCGGCTTTGTCTGATGCGTTTCGACTAAAGCATTATCCACGTTCCAGGGAAACTCTTGTATACTGCAGACACTCTCTCACGTGCACCAACGACATTACCAGATGCTGACTCGAATGCACTTCAAGATGAGGTAGAAGGGTTTGTGTCAAATGTGACCAAATGCTTACCAACAACAGAAGGCAAGCTGCAGACCTATCGTTTGTTTCAAGCCTCTGATCCAGAGTGTGTACAAATCATGAAGTATTGCCGGTTTGGCTGGCCTGAGAAACACTGCGTATCGGATGGTACCAAGCCGTACTGGGTACACAGAGGATTGTTGACAATACAAGATGGTCTGGTATTGTTTGGGAGTCGCATCATTGTTCCATGGGCGTGCCGTAAAGAAACACTTGACAAAATTCATAGTGGGCACCGTGGAATTCAAAGATGTAAACTGAGGCTGCAGCAATCCGTTTGGTGGCCTGGTGTTTCTAAAGAAATTGAGTCCTTAGTGAAACACTGTCGTATCTGTGCTAGAACCACAACTCCTCATAAAGAGCCCATGATTGTGTCCCAACTTCCGGACTATCCCTGGCAAAAGGTCGGGTCAGATCTTTTTGAGTTCAAAGGACACTCTTACATTGTCTGATTATTTCTCCAGATTCCTCGAAGTAATCAAGTCAACAGCAACAACTACATCAGCAGTTATCAGCATTATGAAGGCTGTATTTTCTAGACATGGAATTCCAGAGTTGTTGATAAGTGACAATGGCCCACAATACCAGTCACATGAGATAAAACAATTTAGCCAGGCGTATGAGTTCGTGCATGTGACTAGCAGTCTTCATTATCCTCAAAGCAATGGAGAGGCAGAACGTGCAGTTCAAACAGCTAAACGACTTCTTGGACAATCCGAAGATCCCTTTTTAGCAGTCCTGAGCTACAATGCCACCCCAATGCCTTGGTGTAATTTCTCTCCATCTGAACTGTTGATCGGGAGAAAACTTCGAAGCACAATCCCACAGACAAACACAGTCCTTATTCCAGGATGGCCCTACCTAAAGGAGTTCAAGGTGAAAAACAGGTGTCTGATAGAGAAGCAGAAATTCTATTATGACCAGCGGCACCAGACACGTTATAATACACCATTGGAGGATGGTACAGATGTATGGGTATCAAAAGATGGGGACAAGATACCAGGCACTGTCACAGCACCCACCTCCACACCGAGATCATATTTAGTGCAAATCCCTGCAGGACAGTTGAGAAGGAACAGATCCTACCTCACATCAATCCCTTCACTCGAGGATGCTGCTGAGGCCTCAACTGAGGACCAGCCTTCTGAACCTGATGAGGACCAGCTTTCTGAACCTGATGAAACAGAACCTGTACGTCAGGTACCACCCAGGAACCCTATCATGACATGCACTAGAACTGGAACAACTATCAGACCTCCACTTCGATTCTAGGAGGGGAGGTGTAATGTGGTTATTATCACGTGACTATTAAATATATCTGTATGATGCGCATGTATCTCGATTCATTAGATTGTGGTGTGTACTATTACGAGTGTGTGTGAATAGCCTCATTAAAAATTGACGACACATGCATGCACTTTGCACGATATATCACTCTGCAGACTGCTGTAAGATTGTATGTATGTTTGGTGTTCAGCTGTTTATGGGTGTGGTTACATAGAGCGCACGTGGTCCGTCAGGTGATCCGGATAAAATGGAGAAGTATTTAGCACCGGACCGGGGACCTATTGGTGTGGGAGACCTGAACAAACAATGGAAGCGGTTCAAATGGGAGTTTGAGCAATTCCTAGTCGCAGTTGGGAAGGACAAGGAGGCAGAGCTGACAAAGCTGGCTATCTTTCTCCGCATCGTGGGGCAGCGAGTGAATGACCTTTATGAAACAATGCAGTTTGCAAAGGGTGAATGAAGACCGTAGTATAAGTGGAGTGTCATGTCGGGGAAGCTAGATGGGTTGTGTGGGCCCAGGACTAGTAAGCATGTACTGAGGGATAAATTCTTCCAACTTAAACAAGATGGGAAAAGTGTTGATCAATTTGTGCTTGAGCTAAGGAAGCAGTCCAGAGACTGCCAATTTGGGGCCCTCAGAGATGATTTGATGTTGCACATGCTAATAAGGGGCGTAGATAGTGAAAGAATGCAAAGGATGTTTGAGACAAACAAACTAGACCTAGAAAAGGCAGTTCAGATGTGCCAAGTGATAGAATCAACCACTGTAGATTTACAGCAGATGGGTACGAGGCTTGAGCCTCAGCCTGGGTTTACAAAGCCTCTAGAAGCACAAGAAGGGGTAGCAGCTGTTAACTCACGGCGGCCTAGTGGTAGCATTGGCGAGAAAAGAAGTAAGGATGGGCCAGGGGCAAAGCCATTTAGTGGGAGTCCACACCCTTGTTCCCGATGTGGACGGTCCCATAAACCTAGGCAGTGCCAAGCATACGGACAAAAATGTCTCAATTGTCATGGTTTGAATCATTTTGCCAGAATGTGTAATAAAGCCAAACAGCAATCCGCTCATTTAGTTGGGGACTGAGCAGATCCAGAAAGCCCAACTGATGAAAGGGGTGAGGGGTTGCTTATTACAGTAGAAAGGGTTGGAAATAAATTGCTGACTAGGGTGCAATTTCACATTGAGGGCCGAGTTAAAATGGTGACCTGTCAGTTAGACACGGCAGTGTCCTGCACTGTCATGTCAAGGGCTGACTACAACAAGTTGGGTTGTCCAAAATTGACAAGTAATGTAGTGCTAACCATGTATGATGGGACTGTAAAAAAAATGCTAGACAGGTGTTGTGTGCAGGTGTCTAATAGAGTTGGGGAAGTGACGACCCTGCGATTCGAGTTACTGGAAACTAGCCATCATTCACTACTGTCATTGAAAACGTGTCTGGATCTGAAACTCCTGTCATATGAGGTTGAGTCCGTGTGTTTGGTGGAGGCACACAACAAGCTGACCAAGGACCAGATTGTAGCTGATTATCCGGATGTGTTCAGAGGGCTTGGTCTTTTCCCAGGTGAGTATACCACTGAATTGGATACCGCCATTCTACCAGTACAGAATTGACCTAGAAGGATACCACATACAATAAAGCAGGCAGTTGAGAGTAAATTAGCAGAGATGGAGAAAGCAGGTATCATCGCACGGGTCTCCCACAGACTGGATCAGCAATATGACAGTAGTATGGAAGGTGGATATAAAGCAATTGCGCATATGCCTGGACCCACGAGACCTGAACAAGTCAGTGAAGCACAATCATATCGGGATGCCCACTTTGGATGATGTGCTGCCAAGGCTGATAGGTGCCAAAGTGTTCAGCATATTAGACCCCAAAGATGGTTTCCTGCACGTGAAGCTCTCAGTCCTTACAATGTTTTGGGGCCCCCAGTGTCGGTATCGGTGGTGTCGGCTAACGTTTAGATTGTGCTTTGCACCTGAGGAGTTCCAGAGACATCTGCAGAGTGATGCATGGCATTGACGAAGTTGCAGTGGTAGCTGATGACATCTTAATTTTCGGGAAGGGGGACAACATGAAGGAGGCACAGTGTCAGCATTACGAGGCTCTGCTGTGGGTATTACAACGAGCACGAGAGTACAATATAAAGTTGAACAAAGACAAGCTGCAACTCCACTTGCTTGAGTTGGTATATATGGTCACCGAGTTTCGGCAGCCGGAATTAAGCCTGATCCTGCCAAAGTGGCAGCAATCAAACAGATGCCCGTTCTTAAGTCAGTACCCGATGATCGCAGATTTTTAGGCATGTGCAACTACTTGGCCCAATTCATCCCAAAGTTGTCACTAGTAAGTGAACCCCTCCAGAAACTGCTGGAGGCCGACCGAGTGTTTCAATGGGGTAATGACGAGCAGAAGGCTTTCGTGGATCTGAAGACTCTGATGTGTGAAGACCAGTTATTAAATTTCTTTGACGTCACTAAGCCAGTCGTCATTCAGTGCGACGCTAGTACAGAGTGTTTCGGAGTAACTTTGATGCCGGGGGTACGGCCTGTGTTGTCAGCATCCAGGTCACTAACCAAGTCTGAAAAAAACTACGTGGCAATTGAACTGGAGTGTTTGGCCATAGTTTTTGCTTGTCGCAAGTTTGACCAGTTCATATACGGAAAACCGGCGGCGGTGGAAACCGACCACAAGCCCCTGAAGGTAATTGCCAAAAAGACCCTTTTAGCAGCCCCAAAACGACTCCAAAGAATGTTGCTACAATTGCAGAGATATGATCTTGATATTACATATCATCCTGTCAACTAACAAGCGATTGCCGATGTGTTGTCACGGTTTCCAATAGGGCAACCATCCCTGAGGACTAACCTCACAGGAAGTGTTTAGGGTACAGCTAGACAATATGGTCACCCAGAAAATTGAGGTGATCAGGCCACCTGATTTCATAAGTGTTCGCAGAGAGAGGTTTGGAAGGTGAGAAAGGCGGCAGAAGCAGATGCAGAAGAATGTGCCCTGCGGAGGTATATCGGCGAGGGTTGGCCACCGAATGTGCGACAGGTTCCTACATTGGTCAGACCCTACTGGAATTTCAGAGAACTTCTGGTGATGCAAGATGGGATCATTTACAAAGGAGATCAGATAGTTGTTCCACTATCACTTAGGGCTGATTATCTGAGTCGCCTTCATGCTAGTCACATGGGTTGTGAGTCCACACTTCGTAGAGCTCGGGAGGTGGTGTACTGGCTGAACATGGCTGCAGAATGCCTATAGCCAGTTAGTGTGTGTAACCTTTTTTATAAATGAAAATCGACTATTTCGACTATGAAAAAAAGTCCAATCGATTTTTCAGGTTTATAGCAACTTGCAAATCGGTTAGTAGAAACTGTAAATCGATCTTGGCGATTAATGCACTATTAATTTGCCAACGATTACCTAGGTTTTTCCAGGTTAATTTGTCCTTTTATTAATAATGGCACGATAAATCACAGTTTTTTCTCATGTCTAATACTAGTATAGCCAGTTTTATTGCTCATCAGTTACTTATGTCAACTTTAAATCATTAAAACAACAAAGATAGTATCCACAGGGACTAGGAACGATGTGCATGCCAATATTACGCCAAACCCATGATTCTATGGCGGCGGATTGTGACCCGCAAGCATTTTTTTTTTCACCGATGGTTATACGTTTCCCCGCTACCATAGTACTCAGTGCTAAGAGTGGGAGAAGTAAGATTTAAGTTTACTGAGATAATAATGAAAATGAACAGTTTGTCCATCCCGCAGCTTGCGCTAATTTCTTGTACAAAATGCCTTAAACACGTACATGTATCATACCTATCCGCCACAATGGACAGTTATAATCCGTTATTCGCGCGCCCTCATTATACAATTCAATAAGTACTGAGCAGTGCCAGCTAGATAGACACTTCATGGTGGAACACCGCTCCAGGCATATGACAAAGCCGGCAATCGAGACATGTACGATATTTAAAACGTCGTGCCGAACGTCTGGAAACAAGCAGTGTACCGTGCAAAAGAGTACGTAGCGTGTTGGATTAATGCACATGTACAATACATGTGAACGTATATATTTAAATAGCCGTGCCCAGGGCCCCACCGCGTGGTTACCTTCAGCCGGGTCCCCAGACGTGCGACTATGTTTCTTTTTTAACCCGTTAGTATGCCTTTGTGCAGGCGGGAAAAGCGAAGGGCTTAGTAGAATATTAAAAGGGGTAATCGATTTGCTACCGATTTTTGCATATGAAGGAAACGAATACACTGTGCAACGAAAGTAGTATACAGTGGTGTATATTTATGCGTATATTTCTGGTATACCATTAATATACCATGTGTGCTTATATTTCAAAAATACGCATACGTATATTCCAAGAATCCGCAGGTGTCAATTGTATTCACTAACCATCGTGGTATACGCACCTGACTCTTAAAATATACGCTAATACCGTAAATTCTAAATGTTAATTTGGATAAACATTTTCGAAGCTTATTATATTTAATACCTTTGAAAATATTATTTCGAATCTAAGAGCATCGAATATGATCTCTGATCTCACATAGCTGCAGAGCAACCCGTTTTGAGCACCTCCTTCTCTAAAATTCGGTACGTCTAGTCTGCTTGATTTTTATGAGTTTAAAACAACCCTTTACCATACACAGTTTCTCGCAAGTAACGTTCTCTGTAGAATAAACAGGGGGATGGCGAACACTCCTGACGTTATCGCAGGTGGCAAGCACTACCTATCATCTCTATGGACGTCGATACCGTATCAGCGTACTGTTTTTCATCATGGCAAAGATTGAAGGCCATATCAATGGCAAAGATTGAAAGAAAACTTTGCTGTGATCAGCGGTACGGTTGAAGCACAGTTAACCTAGAGTGTATGGAAGTAATGGTGCTCCATTTATTACATTTGTTTTCATTACCATTACTTGATTATAAGTCACCAGCTATACCACATTTGAAAGTGTATGACTTTCATGACTGTGGACATGGGCATTCTTTGGAATAGCTAGCTTCAAAGCAGCAAATGTTACATGTCTTGAGAGCTTCAAACTGAGCAGGTGTAACACACATACTAGCCTCTTGGGAGGTTTGTCACCTTCATGGGCGTGGCCTCATCAGGCAAACGGATAAATGCTAATATTTAATGCGTGTAGTGAGGTATTGACTTGTGCATTCTTTAGAGTAGCTGTGGTGTTACATGTCCTGAGAGCTTCAAACTGAGCTGGTTAACACACATACTGGCCTCTTGGGAGGCGTGTTACCTTCATGGGCGTGGCCTCATCAGGTAAACGGATAAATGCTAATATTTAATGCGTGTAGTGAGGTATTGACTTGTACATTCTTTAAGTAGCTGTGTTGTTACATGTCCTGAGAGCTTTAAAATCAGCAGATGTAACACACATACTGGCCTCCAGGGAGGTGTGTGACCTTTACGGGCGTGGCCTCATCAGGTATTAGTGATTGAGTGTACGTAATGATGAGATATATGGTCCATGTGTGCTTTATGAAGAGGTGTGTCTATACATGTACATGTACGTGTCCATTCACCCATGTACACTTACTCTCGCACATGCATTTCGGATCTTATTTCTGCAGGCGGCCTAACTGTTGTCCTCAGCAGCAAGCTCTACTGAGGGCCTTAAAGAGTTAAAGGACATTTACTGATGCTTTTCTTTGTACATGTAACATGTTGCTTTTAAATGATGAGGATCATGACTCATTGATTTGGGACTTGCCTGGGGTGATTTGATGACCAGTTTTAACACGAGTGATTCTCCCAAGTGGGTATGAAGTGCTATTTGAACGAACATATACATCATGACGGCACGAGTGAACTTTGCTCACCAGTGCACGTACAGATAGGACCACAGTTCATGCATGTTCTGGTGCCAGCTAACAAAGAAAAGGAAGGGGGCTCTGGTTCCCAGGAATAAGGGCTGTACCAAACATGTTGCAGTGCCTATATTATGTGGTAAGTATGAAGAAACACAGGGGCAAGAGTTCTATATGACTTCCTGCTTGAGTCATATATATCATAGCTCTCTCAAAAGTAAAGGGGGGTCAGGTTAATAAGACATGAACATCCCAACCAATCATGTTTCAATGGCTATATCATGTAATAGGCCTAGGTATGTATAAACATGGGGGCAACAGTTCTGAATGGCTTTCTACATGGGTGACGATAATCACAGCTCTCTCAACAGTAAAGGGGGCTCGGGTGCCCAGGAGTAAGACCTGTATGCCTGATTAACATCCCAACCAAGCATGTTTCAATGCCTATACCATGTGATATGCATGCATAAACATAGGGGCAACAGTTCTGAATGACTTTCTACTTGGGTGACGATTATCACAGCTCTCTCGCATGGCACATCGGATTGAATCATGTAAGATTAAGAACACGCGTGCATTCAATTCTTTTCAATTCAATTCTTTTTTGCATGTAACGAATTTGGAATTAATGCCGGCAAAGTTACAGCAACACCGGAAGGTTTGCATCCTATATGATGTAGTTGTAGGATTCATGAAAATAGTAATAATATGCAATGCATGCACATTAATGTTTTGTTCAGTTATTATTACCTATACTATTAGCGGGTCGATCATGTACAAGCTAAGTACAGGTGCATACAACATACATGTAATTGCGTTGGCTCACAAACATTGGACGGTGCATGGAAAGCATTTTGAGGAGTGATCTGACTGAACTAATATACATGTAGACGGCGAGAGAAGTATTTGTTATTATGCCACGCCCCAACCTTGTACCATAGGAAAGCTGAGCTGCTCAATCGTCGACGATACGTGACACTGGAAAACACTTCACAGTGTCGACCGGCTACCGAGCGTCTTACCATTCAAAACACAAATAACACGATGCATGCTAATCATACTGCTTCTTGTACACAATAGCCTAGCAAACCCAGAATGTTTAGGTACGCGTTTCCTCAGATGAGGTTCCTGGTGGATTACTGTGAATATTAGTGCTTATCACATGCCCCAGCTGAAACGTACGTGATATACCTGGTGAAGTTTGAAAAGACATATGTCATAATGTAGACTACGTTTATTAACTTATTAAATTAATTGCAAGTATTAATTTGGCGCCAAGTATTATACCACGCGGAGCATATTTGTAAAATGGCGATCGAGGTTGTAGGGATATCAGGCAGCCACACCAGAAAGAACTGGATGACGGAAGTCAGGTTAGTCCAAAAGTACATCATAGTTCGTAAATTTTGTTATGATTTTGACTATGCCAAGACTTTTTGACGATGCCTCGCCTTGCAAATTGCCAGGACAGCGCAGTGTTCGTGAACTTGGATTCCAGGTAAGTTCACCGGCCATGGAATAGCTGCATCCGCAAGTCGTCGCTGATATACTAAGACACATCGATGAAGCTGGATTGCATCGCAAGCAGATAGCGGAAGCCCCCATTGAAATATAGGTCAGAATTGTAGAAGTCAGAAAGGTTTAGGAAGATCATCAGCACTTCAGTTCGGCGTGATGAAGAGTAAGAGACTGTGCGCTTTTTTCTTACGCAATCACGACTTTGTATAGCAGAGTTCGATGAAGACCTTCACGCTATTGCCACCACAGTTAAAGGTAGAGCCTTCATAATGCTATCTACAACCATATTTTTACTAGGTACAAGCGAACTAGGAGAAATTGAAGGCTATTCAACTCAACAGCGTAAGTCCTATCTATGTCGCGTGATGCTCTTTTCCTACTGTAGCTTTTGCTAAAAGGTGTCGTATGCTGACAGAAGAAGAAAGGCAAGGTGGCGGTTAAGCCTTCGAAGAGGACAGCGGTGGTCCATCGACGTCATGGCGCTCTGATGGGCTAAGTGAATCGATTGACGCTCTGGATGCTCGAAGCAACTTGAAGCACCACCCCTACAACAGCGATGTGAAGGACCGCTACTCCACTCTTCCACTTCTCCAACTGTTCATACCTGGATGGTTCGAGAGACTTGGACGTTTTTAAAACGCATTGTATATGTTTTGGCTATTGCGGTTTTTATTTATTGATTGAAATTATATAAAGCTATATTAATATGATCATACATACACAAATGGATACAAGCTAGTATACAATGAACAGATTCGGAAGACGTATCCAACTGATGTAACGGAGCAAAGTATGCGGTAGAAGTACACAATTGGTGTGCGGAAGGCGCTAATTAAGAACCCATCATCAGCGCACGTGATAATTTGAGAATACGCAAAATATACGACATGCGATTCTGGTTCTATCCGCAAAATATACCAATGGGTATACCTTGCGTACACACATGTGTATATCATGTGTATTTTTCACATATCCGCAAAATATACACTATCGTATATCCAATTCGTAGCATAGTGATATCGACTAATCGCGACTATGAAAAACAGAATCGGTTATTTCGACTAAAGGAAATTCTGCAATCGGTAACCTGCTATTCTACTAAGTGCATAGTCGACCGAATAGGTAATCGCGAATAACCGATTAGCCTACAAAACCTGAAAATCGGTTACACACCCTATAGCCAGTGCAGAAAAAGCCAGCGAATAGTAGTCATGGGACCGTCACACAGGCAGCGTCTAACTCTAACCAGGTGGATGCAACTACCACTGGGGAGTCTTTCAGAGTACCGGATGAAAGGACAAGTTCCACCCCGCTATCCAAGGGATCCAAACCGGTATCAAAGACCACTGCTACTACTACTCGCTATGGGAGAGCTGTTAGGAAACCGTCCAGATTTACTGACAATGTCCAGATGTGAACAGTGGTGTATGTAATAGGTGTTGGGACTGAGTTGTTTGTAAAGGGGGGGGATGTTTATGGGTGTGGTTATATAGAGCGCACGTGGTCCGTCAGTAGTTCTTTGTATAGTCTGTTTTCTGCTGAGTGATATATATATATATATATATATATATATGTTGGCATCGGCTACTTGCGGTCTGCGTGCGACCAGAGGCAATAGAACATTCCGCTTTATTCTTGTTTATTAATATCGTCTCTTAAATGTAGTGTGTTGTAATGTTTTTTATTCAAGTTAGCTTCAATATGGAGATAACAATAAATCTAAACGAGCATACATCTATATGCATGTTCACCAACATGAACTAATAGTTTATACACTGAATATAATAATAACTCATGGTCCCGAGGTCTTTTTAAAGCAAGCTAATAGCAGTAGTATTTATAATAGCCGTAGTAGGAACTGTAGTAGTAGTAGTTTTGGTACGAATAACCGTAGGCGTAAGTGCAATATGCGGTAGAATAATACTTGTCGCAGTAAGAGCAGTACTTAGTAGTGGTGTAGCCATATGAATAGCCGTAGTTGTTGCTCCCGTAGTAGCTCCCAGCGCTGAGGGACACCCCTTTATTAGCACCCAGTCCGATGATAAGAGCTAGCCCCACTATGTAGAAAAGCACAGACACCATATTTAGGCCCAATGCAATTCTGCTCTTCTGTAGCGCAGAAGCTGTCCTTCCAGCATTGGCCTCTGCCTTCGCCTTTAACAGAAAGAATATGAAGTATGAGAACGAGGAATATAATGTGCATAATGCATAGTTCACATATGGTGGTTAATAAAATCAAAGCAGTGAATAGGAAGTGGTTTTTAATTCCATGCAAAAAAAAAACATCCCATAGCTTACATTACTTGCTATGACCAAAGCTGGTATTGTGAAAAGCAGGTTCCACCATCCGCCAAAAATGCAACACAGCACCGTCATCACAATGGACAAGGTGAGGAAGTAATCACCACCACGGGAGTAAACCACTGTCGTCGAGGTGGTAGTTGGTTGGGTATTGAGCACCACGACATTTGAAGACATCTATGGGTATAAGAGCATTTGCGACACATCATTGTCCTGACAACGCACGGGTGAACAGCTAAAATGATTTTCCTCTTCCATTATTGCAGGGAAAGTTTTTATTTTCATGGCACTGGCACATAATGATAGTCCCTTCAGAATAGCGCTGATAAAAGTAAGGCATATCAAATCTTTTTGATATGCCTTACAGCAGAGATACTGTATGATGGAATTGGAAATAAATCATGTGCCTATTATGATTGACATAAACAATTTCAGCACGGCCCGCCATCGATATCCTCGCAAACATGATTCACATCTAGATATAGACCAAGAAGAGGGGGCGTATTATGTAGTTTGAAGGCAAGTCTAGCATGCAACTAACCTTTTTCGATTTTAATAGATTCATTACGAGTTGCTACATATGTTGTAACATCTGCGATGATTGATTTGAAACGTGAAAAACTACCCAGAAGGGTGATTTTGCTGGACACTGTACATACAGTGTCCAGCAAAATCACCCTTCTGGATATTTTCATTTTCCGTGAACTTCAAACAGCTTCTATCAAATGGTTCATACGCATACTAAATTGGACTATCCATCATAAAGTTATTGGGGCACTGAGTGTATAATTATCCATACATTTCAATGCGAGCGTTACTTTTCTTTTACTTGTCCTGGAAAATTTGCAAAAGTATCACTTGGCTGGACACTGTTCCATATATACACATATATATATAATATGTGGGATTGTGGCAGCAAAAAGTGACCTAGCACATTTATCAATTTATTTCATATTCTAAGAGACACTTATGCCCTCTACAATATCTTTCTTACGCACTGAAAATTTGCCGGTCCATCATGGAGTTACAGTGACCTGAATTCTTCATTGCGTGTACACGTTAATTGAAAGCGTCGACTTTGATGGAAATTTTTTGTTGCACTAGGGCCCTTTTTGCTGCCACGACCCCATGTATATAAATAGGGTCGAGGCAGCGAAAAGGGTCGGACCTAGCGTATATTGTAAAAATTTCCATCAAGGAGCGTCAAAGTCCACGCGTAAGAAAGAAGTTGTAGAGGACATACACATGTAGGTGCCTCTTTGAATATGAAATATATTTGAAAAAATATGCACTAGGTCCCTTTGCGCTGCCTCAATACGCACAATGAATGTAGTATGTTTTTGTTTATATGTACATAGTTACTTGAATGCATGCAATGTGCTGACAGAAAAATGTGTGAACTAGTAAAACATAAGCCTGTCACATCTGCACATATTGAATAAAAAGATCAAAGTAGTCCCCCCCCCCCCCCCCCCCCCCTATTTTTTTCGAAAGCAACTTAGCCTATCGCTAAAAAAACGAACACAGACCGACAGACAGTCTGTGTGTTTTCGGTCCCATTTCACTATGCATATAGTTACATCATACAAAAATGCAAACCTGTTGCTGAGGAAATGGCTGTGCCGTTGGTGTGTACTGAGGTGGAGGCACAAAACCTTGCTGCGGAAATGGTGATTGTTGGGCTGGGAAGCCTGGTGCGGGTTGAGCTGGGTAAACTTGAGTGGGTTTGTCTGGGAAGCCTGGTGTGGGTTGGGCTGGGTAACCTTGAGTTTGAGCAGGATAGCCTCCAAACTGGGTTGTGGTGTACCCAGGTGGGAATGGCTGAGGCCCCTGTTGAGACGGATACGGGTAACCTGGTTGAGATGAAAATGTTTTAATTTGAGTTTATAACTGAAACTTGATGGTCAGGCATATAAGCATATATATATATATATATATAAACATTGTGCATCAGTATCAGAACACATGCATGATGCAGGCAAAAACTGAATCACTCACAATACCTGTAAGCAGCACTGGCATACACACAAGCAAACACACTCCAACTCATACTAACAACTCAACACACAAACATCCCCACCCCACACATGCACACACAATGTTTTACCCGACGCATTCATGGCACAAACTGAATGTATATATCGCTGCAAAAATAGAAATCGTATTAGTAATATAATGCATGGTTGCTCATTGTTCACAGAATTTCTCCCGT